>DWON01006994.1:0-13337 GCA_018251015.1 Phocides pigmalion okeechobee
GGGGCTTCTCGTTTCGTTTCGTTCGTATGTCGTTTCGTTTGTAAAAAAAACTTTGTTCACACTCGCGAAAGGAAGTAATTATCACTTATTGTCTTATTCTTAGGAACTGGTAGACATTACACTTTTGAGATTTTTATTGAAAATTTTCGGTTATAAATAATTTATTACTATGTGCCCTTCTTCGTTGAAGTAAATAATCGCGTATAACTTAAAAATCTAAGTTCAAAAAACTAAAAATCGAACCTTGAACCCTAGTCTCTAGGTAGAATACCACAAAGCTACGTCGTTTGACCTACGTATTTACCTAAAACTACGTATTCGTATTCATACCTTTGACAATAAATATGTGCATGATATTTGATCCGATCGCTTCCATGAATACTGGAATACATTTCCATGAGTATTGAACTTGCATTGTAAAGTATGTTGTGGCGAATGCATACATCACATTTCTGAGTCCATCGCTATTTTAGTTTATGCCAAGTTCTAGTGCGTCGTTCCGCATGCTCCATAAATCATGTAGTTGGAAATGTAGTAGAAATATTACGAAAATAGATCTAAATAATTGCTCGCGCACGCATGTACATATCATACATGGTTCAGGGTTTAGTTCGAGCAGCGAGTTACCAGTGTAGTCCTCATAATCCGCTGTGAAGAAACTTGTGTTGGAGAGGTGCGAACCATCTCTGTCCACAATTAGTGACACATTTGCACGACGTCGGGTAGACCTTTGGTCTTGTTTGAGGTTGGACGTAACATAATGGTGCAAGATTTCAAAGAGTATAATAGTATTGTAGTTCATATCTCGCGCAGAGAATTGCGATTGCTATCCAGCGCGGGAATGCAGCTAGTGTTCTTGGAACCATGCCGCATGGGCTCGGACTCTCTTTAGATTGTTTAGGTTAGGTTTTTATTTTAATTAGTTTTAAGATTTTCTATGTACATTTTTAAATATTTAAAAATTGTAGTTTGAGCGGAGAGATACCACCGCCATTCCCATAATCTGCGTAGTAGGAGCTGCGAAGACCATTTAACAATAGATGGCCTGCACATTCGTATGCTACTTTTCCAATATAAAATTTCTACAGAAGTATTGGAGCAGCGTGATGGAGTATACTCTAGAAAGTCCCTTACTCCAAAAACAGAATAGTGTCCATTAATGAGAAGAGTTGCTGCCAGACACAAATCCTTGTAATGTAATCGTTATCCTGACTTACAATTAGTGGGTGAGGTCTATGACAATAAAGCCAGAATGCAATTCAGAATTCAGGCCCAGGAAAAGAGGATTTACTTTGAAGCTTACCGGGGAAATACCTCAAGAGTTGACGGTAGTCTCCCAAAAGAGGGCGGGACGTCCCCGATGATGATGACTTGACGTTATCAAAAAACAAAAAAAAACTATTGTATTTTTTGACTTTTATATTTAATTGCACCATAATTATTAAAGTCATGTTTAAATAATTCATATAATATTAACCCAGGCACGTTTTCATAGAATCACAATCTCGCATGGATCTGTATTTTATACTGTTTTCAGTATTTCTGTAGATTTATAGCTATCGTAATACTTATAAATAATTCTGATGTCTGTTCCACGCCTGCCGATAGACAAGAACCTTGGTGAGTTCGCAATTTTAATAAGTATTGTAGATGTACTGTGTACTTGCAAATAAATTTTTATTGTAAACATATCGATGTAGAATGCACAGGAAACATATAATACCTTCAAACTGATTTAAATAACTATTTTGAAGTTTATTAGTTTTAAAGAATTCCGTGTTATTTTAAGATTTGTTTTATAAACACAATCAACTCCTAATAATAATAAAAATACCATAAAAATACAATGAGGGTTTATTTTCTTAGTATCGAAAAGAAATGTGTTATGTTTATTATTTTTGTGTCTAGAATACATTTCTGAACTCTTTTATATATCATTGTCATGTTGTAACATTTAATTAGGGTTGCCATCTACAAAATTAAAAAAGTCAAGTCAAGTCTCTGCGCTGTAAGGCCGAACATTTGGCCTCATAAGCTGGACATTATCTTCATTAGCCTAACCTTTTATAAAAACGAATGAAAATTTTAAATCTAGGCATAACACTCGAGTACGGGATACGAGTGTTTAACCTCAAGGGGCGACAATGGACTTTAGGCAAGATGAGAAACGGGCATCTAATGGCAACTCCTATAGTTTTGCATATGTAAATAGATGACAGTGACTGCTTTTCATTGGATAGATAGTCAGTCTACCTTTTTGTTAGTTAAATTTAAAAAAATCACCTTTGTAATTCTGGGTGCGACGCGCTTGCGGCTCCTACATGCCTGTGTTATACAGATAATATTGTATGGATTATGAGCGAACAAAAGTGCTGTTTTTACGTCGGCGCTCAGAGACTGGGGAAGGACATTACGTCTGTGTATTCGTAGATATACAAATGCTAAAAATACAATATTTCAGTAATTTGTCGGCGTATCTTCAGTCTAATCACATAAGCTCCAGTTTAGGACCGCTTCCCACAATACCGACCCGATCATACATATATATCCGCCCCGCAGTCTGTTAACTAATGCAGGTATTTTGACATGATTTAAGTTATTATCTGACTTACCTACGTACACAAATATAGAATAAGTGATAAACGTAATCATTAAATAATTCCATAGCGCACACATTACATCAACTTGTTTATTTTGATTACAATGTTATTACACCTACTCATGTTAAGTATCTTGTTGTTATGTACGATGTACTCATATCTCGACATGACCTATCCTAAATGATTTATTTTGTTAACATGTATTTATTATCATTACAAATAACATGATTTCATAATCCGTTGTAAAGCAACATGTTTTATTTGAATTTGGAGAAACTGGGAGATTGGGAGAACCCTAGTTCGACCGGGTAGGTACCACTGCCGCGCTCATAATCCGCATTATTTGTGTTTCGGTTGGAGAAGTGGGGTTGCCGGCTATACTTTAAAGCGAGACGAACATCTTAGTCATCGGGATTAGCAACGTATTAACTATCAAGCTCAGACATTCTTTCAGTTGTGTTTATTGTACGTGGATGTCTAAGGGCTGCGACTACCGCATACTGCATCAGGCAGTTTGCATGCTTGTTTGATGCTGTTATATAGGACTCATCCTGTCCTGTTTGAGTTTGTATATGGATTACTATGGACTGTAATGATTACTTAAGATCAGGTGGTATGCATAGTCGTTTGCTAGTTTATCTCTTAAAATAAAATAAAGTTATGAAAACTTGGTTTTAGCAGATTATACAATTTTCATAATTACAACAGCAGTGCAATAATATTCAAGAACAACTTTAGTTAGTTTAATTTTAAAATAAATGTTTTTTGAGTTTAATAATCTTTTTTTCTACTTAATTATTACCTTTCTTACTGTACTCTTGAAGTGGACTGAAGCGAGTTTAAATGAAAAAAGAATATAGGTTACGTTTTTTAAATATTTCTTTTGCGCAAAATTGAATGTAGGCCTAATGAATTTATGCCGGTTATGAATTTGATCAACTTAGAGACAATTCCCAATGTCATTGCTAGTCACACTTAGTAATAAGTATATAATAATATCAGGACTTCTCTGGAGAAGCATGTTAAAGTACTAATGTAAATATACTATAAATAATAGCCTAATTGTTTTTTTATGTATTTGAGTTATTCGACAAATGTAAGAAAATATTTTGAGGTGTCTTATTTTCTGATACAGGTGTAATAAAAGCCAATAAATGGTTTAATTTGCTGGCAGCCACGAAGTAATCTCCATTTTTTCAAATATATTTTATTGTAAACAAAGCTATTATGATATTAGTTAAGGGCCAAGTGTCAAAAAGTAACACAAAACAACTATTGAAATCTTCTGTAGTTATTGGATGAGGCGCACAACGGCAGACCGCTTTCGGCTTATGTATATGCCATGTATAATTGATCTCGATAAGTTTTACATATAGCTATATGTTGGTAAATACAGTTACAAACACATGTGAAGCCACACCATAAGGTTATGGCGCTCTTACGGCGCACCCACACTGTGATCCACCGGGTGCCATTCTGTCGCGACAATAAATTGCCTTTTATTTACAGCCATGATACGACAAATATAAAACACCAAGTAGATTGTTTGATTACTCAAATGGATTTATAACGTGAAAGTACATATTATAACCAGTTACGTAGGTATAAAGTAAAAGCGGTTTCCTATTTTAAAAATTTGTCACAGAAATGAAGTTGAAATTTGAATTTTTATGTTTAATAATAATAGTAGTAAAACCATAGGTACACATTCTGATCCTTTGTGGGCAATTTTAATTATTTACTATTTTTTTTTTATATAAACACCTTATCTTTATCTTATATATAGGCATTTTCAAAGTAAAAAAATCAGGCAATTTTCTCAGAAGTCTCTGGACAAAAACTTAGAAAGCATTGCTAAACATACATTTGACTTTTTTATGTGTCAAAGAGCATCTGACGCAATGTAAAGCCCGAATTGAATTGAAGTATTTGGAACCACAGGTTGGGCAACACTGCAAAATTTATAGGTATATACTTTGGCGCGAAAACGGGCAGTGACAGATGACAGTTGGAAAATCGTCAAACAGGCAATTAATGATTACCCAATATAAAGTATAAAGTGCACAAGGTGTTGCCAACTTCAGGTTTCAAATACACCGGATATTGTACTTTTTGACATCGGATAAACCACGTAAAAAAACGATTATTAATATTAGTCAATATAGAGAAAATCTTAAATGGACTATTAAAGTACCAACTTTTTATAAAATTCAGGTCTCAATTTCTATATTTCATATTATGATCAATACAAGAGAATAACAAAATATGGAAATCTGTATTATACAAACGGTTTCTGAAAGCAATATGAAATACACATGACTAAGGTGAAGGACTCCTTGACCGGGCGAAGGTGAATCGATATTCATACTCGGTACTTGCCTACTGGAACGCGCAATTTATACAATCATACTTAAAATGTATATTTATATTTATAAGTATCTGTGATCGCGTTTTCGTCCGCGTATATAATTCTAAAATAAAAGTAGCTTAAGTTACTCCTTATTACATCAGTTATCTGCCAGTGAAAGTTCCATCAAAATCAGTCCAGCCGTTCCAGGGACTTTTGTCTGTCTGGCTATTTGTTCCATATAATCTCTGGAACGGCTGGACCGATTTCGACGGGACTTTCACTGACAGATAGCAGATGTAATAAAGAGTAAATTTGGTTTTTATTCTAGCATTATATAAAATAAACGCGGACGAAGGCGCGGGCACAGCTAGTATCTAATTATGCGACAGTTTCGAAGCCATCTGTCAGTGTCCTACAAATCGTAACGGACTACTATCTGAACACATTAGGGTTAATCACTACAAGCTACATCGATACAATAATAAACCTAGATGGGTGGATGTTTATTTTGTTAACGTACAAGTCATTTACTCCATAAATAAGTTTATAGGGTCATTTGGAAGAAAACCGTTAAATATTCACACGATTTACATTTTAATTTCCAATATGTAATAAGGACGGATGCTATTAAAGGTGCTATCAAACGGGAATTAATTTCTATCAGTCAACATTAAATCTTCGAGACGTCTTGATATGTAATCATTTTACTACGAAACATTAAAACATTGTACAGTAGTATTATTGTTGTAGTTAAAAACGAGACAAAACTTTCCTTCTACTATATAACGGGTACTCACGATTAACGCTTCTTAATTGCCGATATTTTGAACCAGTTGCGTGACTCGTGGTCACAGCGAAACTGTTTTGCTAAGTTTTATAAGTACCCGTTATATAGTAAATTTATAAATTCCGCGATGTCATTCGTTTCGAATCGAGTAAAATTTTCCTTGTTTACTTTACGCAGTATGATCAATGTTTTATAATACTTTGTTTTTACTGTGACTCATAATCCTAAGACCAAATGAATAATAAACAATTGAAAATGTCTACTTAACATATGTAATGATTTATCCGTTCCTTTTTATTATGGAAGATGTGGATTGTATTTTAATATTGTTCTGGTTAGTCTTGAAACAAATTATGTATTTGTCTTGATATGTATTTAATTTTTCGGTTCGATAGTATTATGTTACTTTATAATATTGACATTTAACAATCTATCATTAGTCCATCGATATTTGGACATGACTAAAATAACCCATGTAATCAATGGGATATCTCGATTTTTAGTTATAATTGATTTATATTTAAGTTTTCTTTTAATAAAACAAGTTTTTGGCATTTTTTAAACACATACATATACATACACACACACAAATATAGAATATAATAAACCATAATAAAAGTATTTTGCGAACTGTCTGAACTTTTGGGGACTATTCCATGTTTTCTTTATCTTTTTCTTATATTTCCAGGCGCTTTCCGAAGCATCGGCGAGAAGACCGCCTCTCTCTTCGATCGCAAGAAGAAGGATGCGGAGCAACTCGCCCAGGAGAAGGTAGCTGAAGCCGCCCAGGTGGTCGAGGGGCAGGTGAAGAAGGCTGGCGAGATGGTCAGCGGTGCGGAGAAGTCTGCTGGCGAAGCTGCTAATGCCGGTAAGTACTTTCTTTGCCATAAGGACAGATGAGGCACGTGACTAAGAAGGCCTCGAATGGGCAATGCATTCACATATATGAAACAATGTATTTTTTATTTTTACGTATAAGAACTACCATCAACTTCTAAATAGTCTTTTTTTTTATTAATGCATCCATTATTTATCAATTTATTTTACATGTATTTTAATAATAAACAAGTGAAGTTAATAGGAAAAGACGATTCTTAAAAATTCTAATTATTACTTTACAAATAGGGGCCCAAAAGGCGTGCCCGAGGCCCTGCGGGTAAACAGTTCATCTTAAATAAACCGGTAAACATCTCAATTAGACAACAGGTATAACTGTTAGAAGGTCAAATGAGGAGGTCACCAGATGTAAAGTGCCCATTGACATTCATTTCGGATCTCAAACAGAACACAAGTCGTTCCTCAGGCCTGCTACATTATCCATTACTACTTCTGAAAGTACGATAGACTTTGCTTGTAAATATAGCGAGCTATCACATCAATTCAATTAGAAACAATCATTGCTTGAAGGCAGAGGCAGAGCCGGTGGTGATACCTATTGGACGAAAATCTATACCTTATGAGCCTGTGTTCGGAACTCGGATTTCAAGGGATTGTTATAGCAATATCTCCGTATAAGTCCTTTGTTAGCTTAACGCTTTCCCTGCGGCTACAACACTGCTGTGTAATTCTGGGCGCGACGCGCTTGCGGCTCCTACACATCTGTGTTGTATCAACAAATCTGTATGGATTACGGGTGAACAAAAGTGCTGTGTTTATGTCGGAGCACAAGACTGCGAGAGGAAACTATGTTTGTGTATTCGTGAATGTATTACGGATGCTAAAAAATTACAATAGTTGTGTGGATTGTCGACATATCTTCACTCCAGAGAAAAGAACTCCAGTTAGGGCTGCTTCCCGCAATCCTGACATGATCTAATACATGCGCGCCGCAATCAAAGTGTTAAACGTCTTGAGTTTCGAGAAAGCGTCATACATACGGTCGTGTTTGGTAGAATTGATAGACCTTGGCTCGTCCTCAGGTATAACTAATGTAATCGCTATTACTTTTTTGTGGCCAAACCTCAAGCCCAATTGAGAATACCGGTTGTACAGCATTTTGGAATAAATGCGTTTTTCAGAACTTGTTCCTTTCGCGATGTGCGAACTGATTGCAGCCGATGGCGATGCGATAAGGATTGTTTATGATCCAATTTTGTGATGGAATTATATCGAAGCGCATTAGCTTCGTGCATGGTAAATTATCGACAAAGTTAAGGCAACGTTGGGTGAGGTCGGGAATTGGATGGGTGACCGTTGGTGGTTGTTTATGTATACTTACGCGCGATAGGATTCGTTAAGCAGACGTTTCGGTTGTTATTTATAGATGATGATTATGAGTTTAGTGATCTAAACTCATCAACAACCCCACTTCGCTAACAGTTGCTTAGACATCTGAGAACCTTGAAGAACTGAAAAACATTAAGATTGCTCACTTTTCTTTCACCGAGATTTGAATTCGAGTTGACGTTTTATTGAATATTACTGCACTGTTTCTCCTAGCTTGCCAGAACATGTCTAATGATAGTTTTTTCCATCAGCGGCTGATGCCAAGCACTCTGCCATCGACGCCCTGGATCAAGAGCTGGCCAAGGTGTCGATCGCTGCCGGCGAAGCCAAGGACGCTGCCAACAAGGCTGTGGCTGATGGCAAGAAGGTCATTGACACCACCAAAGGTATTTTACTAGACTATATTTTTTAAATTGTAAGAATAGTTAACAAACGCGCAAGCCACCTGATGTTAAATGGTCTCTGTGCGTTCACGTCCAACCTCGAGCAGGACTGAAGTCTTGTCTTAGGTCGTTGGTACGTACAGGTTATATAGTTGCTCCTGAGGACTAAGACCATCGCTCTGCTTGTAAGTGTACTTGCAAATGCCTCTAACCGGCCTTATAGCGGAGAATGAAGACTGTTTGGTACCTTCCAACCGAAGTACAGTTTTACTACACAGAAAAATCTCTGCTCCTTTTAAAACCTCTAGTTATAAAAACCTTAAAGTATACAATGGTCTGGTGGCAATCTCAAAAAGTGTACATTGTTGGTGTAATAGCGTGCGCATCAAACGCAAAATAATAAAACGATATATCCTTAAACATGTTTTACATAAATTTATTTTATTATATTTATTGTCAAGTTAGAAGAGAATATCATCACTTAAATTAATGTCGTAAAAAGCAAAAGATAATCTAAAACACATAAAAAAAATCAAGTGGACAAAATTGGCTAAAACTGCGTAGATTTAGGCTTTTTCAGACATATAATTATTTGTTAAGTTAATCTAGCGATATTTCTAATTTACATAGATTTATTTATTAAAGCATAATTAATCCAACAATGTAGCTGTTTTAAAAAATATCTGAGGGTACAAAGTAAATAGAAATGATTTGCATGTACATCGTCTTGTGAATAATTAATAATAATAACTATGTTTGCGTAATTATTCTATTGAGTTACTAAATAGTAGACAATGTAAAAGAAAGCGCGATGAGCGCAGTAGCGCTAGAAGAGACGTTGAGTCTTATATGCGGTATATTTTTCCTATAAGTTTATATCTCCATAATCCGTTTTTCGCGGTCGACATACGGATGGCAGTAGGCGGGGAAAAGTGTATTTATTATTTTACGCAAGTCCTAACTCGCTAATAAAATTAATATCTCGACAATATTATTTACTTACCCAATTATCTACACAATTAAGTCAATACGCATACATAATATCTAGCTATTATGTATAATTACTATTTGATTACATTGTACGTTTTGTCCTCTTTTCACGAAGACTTAGTCACGACGGAGAACTAGTAATATAAGTGAAAACATTGTTGTATAGAACTTGGCATATTTGTTGGCCGCCATTTTGAAAATAAAACTCGTTTCGGCGGTCATTAATGACGTGTCAGCAGGGTATATATCTGAGTTACTTCATACAAAAAATGTACCTACAGGAATTCAGTATTGTAACCGATACACTTTCAGAGAAATTTATTTTCCAAGCCGACTGATTACCGCCGAATAATAGACCATCATTTTAAACCGTAGCCTTAAAGTTAAACAATCAATGTCATCAATCAGTCAACGATAAATCAATTCACTTTGATTGATGTGTCATCAATGGCCGCCAGAATTGGGAGTTTTTAAAATTTCCTATGGCGCAGGTAGTTGATATGCCACTGAGTAACAACGTTTTTTTAACTGAGTTGTAGATGCCAGTTTAAGTAACGATCATAGTAAAATAAATCTACAATAAAAAGACTACTGTTTACATTTTTTAAGTGACACGAGTAGCAAACTAGCATGCAAGCCATCTGATGTTAAGTAGTCCCAGCCCAGAGACATTTACAATTTTTAACAAGTTATTTATTCGTTAGTTATTAAGTTATATTTAGTCGACATTTATAATTTTTAACACGTTATTTATGAAAGTGAGAAAATTAGAGTATTAATTTTAGAGTACCTGGAAGTTAATCTTGTAAAGTGTTAATAAAGAGAGAATATTAAAAGAAGATATATCGCAAGAAGACATTAAAGGTACGCTACTAGTAAAGA
Source organism: Phocides pigmalion okeechobee (assembly GCA_018251015.1). Classification (NCBI taxonomy): domain Eukaryota; kingdom Metazoa; phylum Arthropoda; class Insecta; order Lepidoptera; family Hesperiidae; genus Phocides; species Phocides pigmalion. The sequence continues at coordinate 10,219 of DWON01006994.1, forward strand.
AGATTAATTGGGCACCAACTATTATTGCCACTTTTGATTTCTTTTAAGCTATTTTGCATTAGACATATCCGTAGCATCAGTTGGATGAAGTTATTATTTTTCATTTAATGCCAATAAACTTTTTTATTATTAGAAGACTTTCTTGTTAGTGTTTTTTAATATATTTTCCGTAACTTTGCCATCGCTTTTCTTTGTTTATTATTTTCTTTACTTTGCTCTCGCAAACACAGACACTCTCGCGACGACCGCCGACAATACGAAGAAGGCTGCAGAATCCGCGTACAACTCAGCCAAAGGTAAGAATTGCACGTTTCCACTTGTAACTTAATAATGGCCGGTGACTGTAGATAGCTCACACAGGACATGATATAATCACGGTATATATATACCTGTATATGCACTGCCATGGGTATCGAGGCTCTTTTATTGACAATCATAAATGTAGTGCATGTTGTAATATTTAACTTTGTTTGGTAACAATGTAATTAATTCAAGTTTAGTTTTAAGATCTGCGTTCAACTTATAAACGTTTTGTTTTGTAGACACAGTATCGAATGTAGCCAAAAGTACTGTAGATACGACACAGAAAACTGTACAATCCGCGCTTGACACCGGCAAGTCATATGCCACGAGTGCTAAAGGTAAACATCATAAGAATTATGTTTATTATCAAAAGGACTACGAGATACTAAGTATAATTTTGATATTGTAGATTCAGTAGCGAGCACAATTCAAAGCACAGTAGATACTACACAAAAGTCATTTCAATCCGCTTTTGATACTGGAAAATCATATGCCACAGGAGCTAAAGGTAATATAATGCTTTGTGATATCTCTATACGTATTTTCTAATATTTTATTTGAATACTGCATAAATCCTTGTTTTGTAGATACCGTAGCTAGCTCTATCCAAAGCACAGCTGCGGCTACTCAAAAAACAGCTCAATCGGTAGTTGATACTGGTAAATCGTATGCGACGTCCGCTAAAGGTAACATATTCATTAAAATTTTCAACCATAAAATTATTACGCTTACTAAGAAAACAATATACGATGTTAAATATTTTTTATGTAGATACCGTAGCAAGCTCGATTGATACAACTCAGAAAACAGCTCAGTCTGCTTTTGGAACTGGCAAATCTTATGCCACAAGTGCAAAAGGTACTAATTAAAATATTGTTACAATCGTTTAGTAAACTGTGAATTACAGCATCAAAATTTACGAAATTATTTTATTTCATTAGATTCGGTCGCTAGCACGGTTCAAAGTGCAGCAGATACTACAAAAAATGCCGCTCAATCTGTAGCCGAAACTGGCAAATCATATGCCGCAGGTGCTAAAGGTAGCAAATCTACATATTAAACGCGATATATTTATTAAAGACAATATCTATAAACATATATGCATTTGCCTATTTTTATTTGTAGATACACTAGCAAGCACACTAGACAGTACACAAAAAGTAGTTCAGTCGGCAATTGACACAAGCAAATCTTATGCCACTTCTGCTAAAGGTAATATGTAGTAAGGCATACATTCAATTGTACTTTTTCATCATTTAAATTTAATTCACCTAATTATTTTTGATTTTAACTTTAATTGGCGGTTAATAAAATATATATTATGTCAATTACTCCATATTTTAGACATTGATTTATTTATAGACACTGTAGGAAGTACAGTAGACAGCACGCAAAAAGCAGCACATTCTGCATTTGATGCAAGCAAATCTTATGCTACTTCGGCTAAAGGTAATTAATAGTAAATCACATATATACTTTATTCTTACATTGAAATAAACTCAAAAACAAAACAGATCCATTTATTTTTTCATAAAATAATAAAATTAATCTTGCGATTTATTTATTTAAGGGTAATTATTGTATAATTACTTATACATCCGTCATTTACTTGTAGATACTGTAGCAAGCACAGTAGACAGCACGCAAAAAGCAGCACAGTCTGCATTCGATGCAAGCAAATCGTATGCCTCTTCGGCTAAAGGTGAAATGCACACATTTTCTTTGACATTTATTATGGCATTAAATTGCGTTTTATTTACTTATAATTTTAAATAATTATTGCGTATTTATGCGTATGATTTACTTGTAGATACTGTAGCAAGTACAGTAAATAGCACGCAAAAAGCAGCACAGTCTGCATTCGATGCTAGCAAATCATATGCCACTTCAGCTAAAGGTAATAAATGTAGAGTATTTAATAATTTATGATTTGGAATATTTTTATTTACATTTATTTATTTTTATTTCATGTCATGTAGATTCAGTGGCAAACACACTCCATAGCACTGTAGAAGGAACCAAAAATGCGGCTAATTCTGCCGCTGAGACCACGAAAACATATGTTGATTCAGCGAAAGGTATAAACCATCTTCAGTTAATTGGCTTATGTGTTGAGAGTGAACTGTGTTTATGCGATATCGTACACATGACATTGTAAGTATTTCGTAATGGCTTATCGGCAACTTAATTTCAAGTAATCGTTACAATTATATAAATGGTAAATGTTGTCCGTTCCTTTATTTGCTTTCATAATGTCAAATGTCTGTTTGTTAATTTATTTGCTTTCCTAACTCAAATAGTATTTTTATACACCACAAATTTTACACAAAGTGCCTATACATTCAACATTGGCTATGCATATTATATGACACAATTGTGTACATAAAGAGCCTATATTTCTGACTTCAACATAGACTATACATAACACGCTTTATTATCATAAAATTGAGCAACGATAAAAATAATTGTATTTAGACCTTTTTAAGCAATTTAGTAGACTGATATATACTATATGGGAAGCTATACAGCTTATAGTAACCATCTTAGCTTATATTACGTCGGCAAAGCTTCAGGTAAACGCTAATCGTACAGTTCCTTTTGTAGAACGTAGAAGCCATTATAATTTGATTCATTCTTAGATAAATAACACATTAATTTGATGTATTGTCAATAGTTTTTTGTGTTGTGCTTTTTGTTTTCGTTGTGTGATCTGCAACGTGTTTAACTAATTCTGTGCACGTTTTTGTTTCGCTAACTGCTTTAGATACAGCACAAAATACATTCCAATCGGCGCTGGATTATGCGACTTCTGCTTT
>DWON01006995.1:0-13337 GCA_018251015.1 Phocides pigmalion okeechobee
CAAAACACACATATTTTTCATCTTTAAAATGTAATTTACAAATAATAACTTAAACTAATGGAGCAAGTGGAGCTGGATTCGTTTCAGGTCATATGAGTTTATAGTTTATAGTTCATAGTTTAGAGGTAGCAATGTATTTGTTGTGTTGGAATTCCTGTTCTGTTGTGGAGTTAGTTATACATATATGTGCATTAGCGGGTGCGAACACTTACCATTAAACGACCAGCATCTATGTTTCGTTTAAGGATAGTACGTCTTGGATGGACGATGGATATATTGGACGACGATCGATGGACGTTCTGGTATGGAGAAGGGTCGTTATCTTCTCCACTTAAAGGTAGATACCACGTACTTAAACGTAGATAAACGTTGATCCGAAACGTTGATGATACGTTCCACGTAGATATTTCAACGTCAACTCTCAAAGAACAATGTAAGAAGGAAACCGACGGTCTTAGTTCTCAAGTGTAACAACGTATCTACATATGACCTCAGGTTGGATTTTTGTCCTATTTAAGGTTGCATGTAGATACTAGTTATTGTATTATAATGTTGTCCGAATGCTCGTTTGCCAGTTTCAATATCATGAAAAAACGTTTATTACTTTGGGGTACCTGTTATTCTCCAAATTAACTAGCGGTAAAACTATAACTCGGCCGTGGTTGTACCATCACCATCCTAATTCGCAGTAAAGCGACTCATGTATTTCGGTTGGAGAGGTGCAGTTGCCGGATACACTTAAAAGCGAGGGGGCCCCTCCTTGAACTGAGATGGTCATATACGTTCTCAGGAGTGGCAAAACATCTACGTATGATCTTAAATACGACTCTAGTTTTCTTTGAGTCCTGTTGATATCCAAGGGCTGTAAAAACTTTTTAACATCAACTCGCCTCCAAGCTCGTTTGTCAGTTCAATATCATAAAAAGTATTTTTCAGTTTTGTTATATCTGTAAAGGTATAAATAACATTGGTTAGCAAGCAGCGACCTGTTGCAGACCCTTGGGACGTACGCTATCATGAAATCGTTTATTTCGTGAAATATTTTACAGCTACTACGAAAATGCAAGATAAAATGAAATAATCAGAACAAACACGTATTACGATTTATGGATGTAATTTTGTTTATGTTTAATGCATATTTATTTCTGTAATAAATAATACTTAAAAAAAAACTGAAAAACACGCTTTTATAAAAAAAAACTAAAAAAGTTTAAATAAGAAAATAATAATTGCGATGTAAAAAAAGCTTGGGGTGCGTGGTCTTAGAATCTTAGAATAGGTCTTAATAGATCACTGAAAAAGCAGTTTTAGCTTTTTGAAGTATTATTTATTTTTCTTTTTTTTTTTCATATTATTGCATTGTCATCCGTCCTTGATACGTGTGAAAAGTTTCAAATTAATCAGACTTCTGGAAATTGGTGAAAATTATGCTCAAAGAATCCGTTACATAGATACATCCCAAGCTAATAAAAGCGTCTTAATAAAAAGAACAAAATCTAATAACAAAATACGATCGGTTATATTTAAACTCGCGTTAACTAATAAGTGTATTTTGATGGAAAAGTGACATTATAGTTTCGCTTGCATTTATGAGGCGACCATTTTAATTGTTACAAATAATGACGCAATTGTGATCAACTTCGAGAGGAGTTTTCTTCTGTATGGAGTTGGGTCCAGGTAAGCGGCAGCAACAGCTAAATAAGATGGGGTGCAAGCTAATTTCTTACTTCTATTACTAATACTAAAATATTTCCTAGTAGGAACATTAACCAAAGTAAGGCGACCCACTATCGAATTTCCATTTGAGAATCTGGGTCACTACTATCCCAGCCATTAAGGCCAACAGAAAGTTTGTTCGGATTTCGCTATAGTCTAAATGTTCCAATAAAAATAACTTCCCGATCCGTCATGTTACAAAAGCACTAGATATTTAATCGTTTCCGGTTCGTTTAATTCGTTCACATTTCCAGATTTTAGAATAAATGTTTATTTTAAGTGACAATAGTTACCTACATATTAAGAAAGCGGCGTTGATGGCGTAGATATTAAAAGGTTACGTAGCAATGAAAATAGATGAATACAAAAAACATCGATAGGTTAACACTGACTGCGGCGCAAATAAATGAACAGGTTAGTATTGCGGGAGGCGACCCTAAACTGGAGCTTATTAGATTAGACTGAGGATACGCCGACAAATTACTGAATTATTGTATTTTTTAGCATCTGTGTATCATCTACGGGTATACAGACGTAATGTCCGCCCCCAGTCTCGTACTGCCGACGTAAAAATACCACATTCGCCCGTAATTCATACAAATTTGTCCGTACAACACAGGTGTGTAGGAGCCGCAAGCGCATCGCGCCCAGAATTACACAGCAGTGTTGTAGCCGCAGGGAAAGCGTTAACTATTTACATATCAGCTTCTTACGAGGGGAGTCCGACCTCTCAATCAGTATTTAATTTTAGTTTTAAAATTGATGTATACATATGCCTATGACGGTAGCTGACAGACCAAGAGTTCAATATGCAGCCGAAACTGCGGAACGAAGAATCCTTAAACTTTGCAAATAGGTTCTATACATAACTTAAATATGTACTAAAAAATAATTTTGCAATGAAATCGGAGTAGATAAAGGACCTGGACCTGGAATAAAATAGATAAAAGTTAAAACTTCTATGGTTTTATTTCTTTCATAGATATGCTTCAAATCGACATATAAGGTAAAAATAGTGCTTCATGATTTACTGAAATGTAAAGTCACGTTGGCTTATATTCAAGCAAAGCTATGTGCAATAGCTGGTATTCAACATAAAAACCCCTAATTAAGTAAGCTTACCCTAACAACAAAGGAGGAATTGATAAGAAGTCCAGTTCGTATTACCATTTATCTCCTGATAACTAATTCCGGGAAATGCGCGATCCCCTTAGGAGGCTTTTATTTAAATTTACAGCCTCAATAGTGACGACGGTGTTCGCTTTAAAGGTCTTTCCCTAATAAATACTTGCACCCTACGAGGGCCCGAAAACAAGATACGACTATTTAATGCAAATATAGTTAAAACCAATATTCATTATCCGATAGGCAGCTAAAGTTTAAATCATGAACTTGTCTAATATTCTTTTTATAGAATACCTTACTTCAATTAATTTACTTATTAATTTAATTTTCCGTAAGATATTTTTAGTTACAGAAAATTTAATTCAAATAGAAATTAGGTTAACTAACCTAGGTACATGGGCAAAATATATGGCATCACAGAGAAAGTTTTGCAATCAATTCAAACATCGTAAATTCAATCGACAATAGATTCGTACCCTAACATTCGTTACAGCAAATTCGTGCATTAGTTTGTACGATTTATATGTATACCAACCTTGCAAATGTATTGTAAGATCTTCTATCACACAGGAATTCTGGAATAGATATCTTATTTTTATGTAGTATCATATAATGAAAAATACATTAATTTTCAAATTTATATGTTACCTAAATAAACTTATTCATGTTTGTTATAATGTTTGTTGCATATGGTAGATATAAAACAATCGTATTATATATAAGGAGACACAAAAATAAACGCAGACACTACTATTGCATATTTTAATTAAATAAATTAGTGCAAAGAATATTTGTAAATAAACTTCCTGATTTGAGTTACCTCGACGTCAAATGAAAAATATCTCCGACTTTAGTCTCAGACTTTATACATATACGCTGTTAGAATAATTACATATATTTTTGAAGCCTTTTTAAGTGGTCATTATATTTTAGTAACATGTTTTTTCAATTAATCATATGTTACATACAACTTGTGACTTTTTACCTAAAAAATGAACTCTTCTTACTAATGTATAGGATAGCATTAAAATTTGATGTAGAAGTTCATATTTGCAACAAATATATATATTACTGACCTCAATTTCACCTAATAAGCTAACTGTACCAAATAGAGGCTTGGGTGTGCGAGTGAGGTCGCATCTAGTAGCTAGTATCAAATGAGACAACAACACACACAATATGGCGCCCAGTCATTTTGTAGTTGACCGGTATCAAAGTTGAGTTGTCAGCTTGTTTCTATTCGCTTAGTTTCTCATTCCAATAGTTATAAGGGATTTATTGGACCCTTTTCCTTCCTTAATTTATTATTAGGTATTACCCTTAATCCTTACTAGGTATCGATTGGTTGCTTTAAACCCAAAATAGATTCAGAAATTGAAATTGAAAATTTCGATTTCAGTATGATATATTAAAATTATAACCCCACCACTTATGCAGATCGTGTACCGTTTGATACAGTAGGAGCCGCAAGCGCGTCGTGCCAAGAATTACACAACAGTTTTGTAGCCGTAGGGAAAGCGTTAAGTAACGTCAAGCGTGATCAGGAGTTGGATGGGTGACCAATAGTAGCATAAATTCAAGCAGGCTTTCGATTTTGAAGAAAACGTTAGCGATATACCTGAGCTGATGTATATAGATGTAGTCGTTAAAACTTGTCAGAGGTAATATGAGTGGTTTTAATATTCCACAAATCGGTTGGCAATTAAACAATAACCGACCCAATATGCCATAAAGTAGCAAGGTGTAGTATTCTCCAACTTTCCCCCGGGTACAGAAAAAAACCTGTGTTTGACATAGGGACATAAAAAATACTTCAACTAACCGAATTTTACGTAAGACATAAAAATACCCACAGCAATGTGTTCTAACTTAGATATGAAACTGTTTCCTAGAATCTAAAACTAATCCACTAATGATATCTTGTTATTCAGATAAGAATATTTTCGAAAACAGAAAAAATGAACTTACAAGAATTGCTTCACGGCAAGAACAGGTATGGTATAGATGTCCCCGTATTTTCCCTTTCCCCAGTCAAACCGATTAGGTTCAACTACCCCGGGAATAACCATACCGTTTCTTCAATTTCGCATATCTAATGTTATGCGGATCTTTTACGATTTGTACTTATTTTATGAACAATTTTTATTCGTTCCTTTGTACTCCGGTAGCGAAACCGTAAAAGGATCATAAACTTGTTCCATAAACGGTATGATAGCACTAACTAAGCGCCCTATTGCCATAAAATTGTTGTATTAAGGTAATAGAAAATTTAATCGCCCCGCCGGTGTGTAGGTACATTCTCTGTATTAATATTGTCAACGAATGTTTTATGTCAACTGTATATGTGTCCATTGGGGTCCGTCCATTTGTATTTTGACTAGCTTTTTGCCTGGACTTGATCGTGGGTTCACAAAATTTTATGCAATCTTTCTACCCCTATTTTACTTCACAAAGAATGGAATTGGTAAAATTCCTTTTTTGTGCCTACTCATAGTGCCATCATCCTGCAAAACTTTAGGAATCTAGATTCTCCAATTTCGACTTTTCGTTAATCTCTGGATTAGTCACATACATATATAACTATATATATTATTGTTTATTTATTGATTACTATATATATTTTTATTTTTAAGCTAAAATGAAAAGAACAGTACAGCATAAAACAGCGTATTACATTGCGTACGACTTAAGATAAGATTTCAATACCGTTTGAAGTTGTACGTGAATGCCCATCTGCTACAGCAACTTCTTTAAATCAGGTGCCCTATGTGAATGCACGAAGATATATGTCGGAGAGATGGTGTGAAGTAAGCCTATCTGACGTCACAATTGTTGACTTGACGACTCATGTTCAGATATTCCAAAGAAAACTTGATTATTTTCGTATATTGCTCCGGCAGCGTAACGTAACGTAAAACATTTGTAACATTTCTAGATTTGGCTAAAAACGACATAAAAACAACATTTCCGGCAACGCGTTGTCTTAAATATGCGGTTTCGCTCCGATATACACATTACCCTTTTTTATTTATTCATTATTTGGGAAACAAACAATTACAATAGACAGAAAAATATACAGTCGTGAAAAGTTATTCAGAATCAGTAAAGTTTCCACTATAAGTTTTAACATACTATCACACAATATAAGTTTGGGGCGAAAAAGTAAGAGAAATCACAAAAGACAACAAAATACAATAATAATAATTTGTACAAATTACAAAAGCCATAAAAGACCAACTTGTGAAGACAAATGTTAATACTCCTTACTGAACATTTTTACTTATTTGCTATGGATGCTATAGCCCGTCTTGTAGTCCTCTTACGCACCTACGGGACACCTCAAAGGCTCTACGTCATTTTTTATGTAAGAAGAGCAGCAAACGAGCGTGCAAACCACCTGTTAAGTAGTCGCAGCTCATAGACATCCACGTACAACCAGAAACACGACCGATCTATCTGAGCTCGAACGTAGATGCGTTGCTACTCCTGAGGACTGATATGATCGCCTCGTTTCAAAGTGTAGCCGGCAACTGGACCTGTCCAACCGAAACACAAGTAATGCTTTACAGCGGGTTATGAGGGCGGCGGTGGTACCTAGCCTTAGAACTATTGTTATCCTACCTGTAACCTGTAAGTTATGTCAATTTATGTAACATAGAAGGAAGTCGCGAGCAAAACCTATTCTAATAATATATTTCCAATTTTTAGAGATACAGAGAAACTTCGCCAAGGAGTTGGAGAGCACGTGGCAATGACTTCGTACCTTGGTGGAAGCGTGGTCTTGGCTTCCACGATGGCGCTGATCCATGGGTGGCAACTCACCCTCGCGGGGCTGGCCGTGGTACCCCTGGCTTTGATGGTCGCAGCTACTGTTGCTAAGGTACCATTGCATCTTCTTTTAAATACGCTTTTATTAGCTTGGGTTGTATGTATGTATGTATGTATGTATGTATGTAACGGAATCTTTGAGCATAATTTTCACCAATTTCCAGAAGTCTGATTAATTTGAATCTTTGCACACGTATCTAGGACCGATGACATTGCAATAATATGAAAAAAAAACTAAAAAACACGCTTTGGCGTGCTTTTTCAGTGATCTATTGACGTAGCGCACCCCAAGCTTTTTACATCGCAATATTTTTTCTTATTTATACTTTTTTAGTTGGATTTTTTATAAAAGCGTGTTTTTTTAACTATCCTTTTTTTTCATTTTATGTGAGAAGTAGCAAACGAGCGTACAAACCACCTGATGTTAAGTAGTCGCAGCCACGTCGCACAAACTCGACTGAAATCCTATCGAACGCAAATACGTTGCTACTCCTGAGGACTAAGATGGTCGCCTCGCTAAGTGCTCCTACAACCGCATCTCAACAACTGAAAGACAACAGTTGAGGCGGTATATAAAGGCGGTATGACACCTAATGATGAACTATAGTTCCACGATACATAACTATAGTTAAAGTATACTTAAGCTTGTTTTAAATTTTTGGTCGAACTATACTCAAGCATGTTTAACTTTTTCAGTATCAAACGAAGTGTTCGTTTGAAGAAGTGGAAGCATACGGTATTGGTGGGCGAATCGTGGAAGAAGTTCTTGCAGCTGTAAGAACTGTCAGGGCGTACGCCGGAGAGAAGCAGGAAGTTGAGAGGTAATTGAGAGAAAGAGTTAGGAAGATATGCAAGAGGAGAGAGTAAAGGAAAAGGACAGAGAAGAGATAGGGAAGAAAGAGGTAGAGTGTAGTGAGTGCAAAAGATAGAGGAATGTAAGGAGGAAATGGAAGGTAGAATGTAGGCTAAGGAAAGTTAATGATAAAGAGATGGATTAGGGAGATTATGGGCGAGGGAGTAAGAGATATAAAGGAATAGAGAAAAAGGGAGAGTGAAATTCTAAAATAGACATGAAGGTTATCTTTCGTCCTTATGGAGAGAGGAAGAGGGAAATAGGATGAAGGAAATTTAAGTAGAAATTATGAGAAGAGAGTGACAGACAGGGAAACAGAGGTAAAATAGACAAAGACGGAACGGGAGATAATCAAAGCTCTAGGGCTCTACAGACTCTCTATTCTAGGTTACAAGTTAAATGAGGTACTTAACTTACAAATATTAGTTCTATATCTCCCGATTATTCCCGTTAAACTCGCGAAATTACTCCCATTGTACCTTTCATGTTACTCTCGTGGTACAACCGGGGTACTCTCATGGTATGTTCTTGATTAACACTTTTCCTGCTGAGTACAACACTGCTGTATTGCTGTATTGCGCGGCGCAATGAGCTTGCGGTTTGTACATACCTGTCGTGCACGTATAAATTTGTATGGATTACGGCAGGACAAAAGTGCCGTGTTTACGTCGGTGCTACAAGACTGGGGGCGGACATTACGTCTGTGTATTCGTAGATTCTACAGTGATGCTAATAAAATATGCTATTTCGGTGAATTGTCTCCGCATCTTCGGTCTAGAGAATATAGGTCCAATTTAGTGCCGCCTCCCGCAACGCTGACCCGATATAATACATGAACGCCGCAGTCAAACTGTTAAACTTGATACGGTATTCGTTTATTACCAGGTACCAAGCCGCCCTGCAGACGGGTATGGCAGCGTCGCGGCGGCGCAGCGCGTGGGCGGGCGCTGGGGCGGGCGGCGGCTGGTTCTTCACATACAGCCTCAACGCTATAGTATTCGCATATGGCGCCGCCCTCATCGTGCGTGACATGCCGCTACCCCCCGAGGAAAGGGTGTATCAACCTGGAGTGATGGTTACAGTAAGTATGGTCCAATTCTCCAAGATCTTTTTATGTAACACTTTCCCTGCGGACAACAGTGATTTGTAATGCGTGGCGCAACGCGCTTGCGGCTTGTACACACTTGTCGTGTACGTATAATTCTCTATGGTTTTTTCAATTTTTTATAGCAATTTTTACTGCAAACCTCTACATGCCTTCATAATGCTACTGTGTTTTGAAAAAAAAATAGACGTAAATAAAGAAATACTTTATTTATTTTTCTTCTGTTTTCATATTTTATTCAGTTTAAAATTTTGTGTCTTTTCCTGTTTTTTCAATTTTTATGGTAATTTTTAGATTGTTTTGATATATCCTTTGGAGCCACGTGCACCCAAGTGCACCCACGTGCCCCCACAAAAGCACTATATAATATCATTAAAATTCCAGGTTCTTTTCTGCACGTTCATGGCAGCCCAGAATATCGCGATGTGTCACCCTCATCTTGAGATCTTCTCGAACGCTCGTGGCGCCGCAAAGTCCCTCTTCCGTCTTCTAGAACGAAAGTCCAAGATCGATGCGTTACTTGAAGTCGGGACGAAGCCTGAAGGCTATAAAGGAGATATCGTTTTCGATAGCCTCTACTTCAACTATCCGTCACGACCTGACGTCAAAGTAAGATTTTCAAAATTTCATTTTTGTAATATCATCGTAGAATTTATACATTTTGCTATACAACAAGTATTCATGTGTAAAGTCGCGGGGTTTTGCACAATGAAACGCCGAGATAATTTTTACACACTTAGTATATTTAACGGACAGAATAACGTCCTACCCCTGCTTATATATCGAATGCCTCCAATTGCTATGTACAATCTGCTACCCTCTTTATATAGTTTTATCATTGAGAGTCAAATATCGACTAATTACATTTAAAATTTCTAAATTAATACAAAGGTAAATAATGCTAAATAATAATTATAAATTAATATTAATAATTATAATGTGTAGATCAACTACAATATGCCATATATGTTGTGGGACTATTGAGAAGATTGTAACACATGATTAACGCTTTTTATTGCTAATCATTTGGGGGAAATGCCCATAGTCACCACGCTGGGCAAGCGGTTGGTGACCGCAGTGTGATGTCGGATCTTCGACAACTACAGAAAACGCTGCTTCCCATTCCCCCTCTACTCTAGGCACGCTCTAGAGGAGGCCTATGTTCAGCAGTGGACAGTTATAGGCTGACAACGATTGATAATCAGTATTTGCCCGTGGGTTTACTTGCGCTTTTGTCGGTATTAAGAAATTTCATCTTTCAAGCATTTTTGACCCATAAAGGATCCAATTTTCAATATTTCTTATTGCTCATTTACCCTATATCATAAAAGAAAAACATATTGGTATCAGTAACTTGAAAATACTAACATCGGTAACATACATATTGCATTGAATTTAAATTCGTGATTGTACCCAGATTTATGCGAATTTAATTAAAATAGAATTACGCGGTTATCTCAGTTCCATCTAACGCGTAATTTTGGATACTGTTAGATATCCAATTATAACTGAAAATTAAATCCAATACGTTACTATGTAACGGGTACTTACGATTTGTAATTGACGATATTTCGAACCAGTTGAATAGTTCGTGGTCAAGGTTAAGGTTGTAAATACAAGGTGTACCATTCACTACGTAGTAGGAATTAAGAAAACAGTTTTAGGGGGAAAGGTAGTGCAATAGAACCAATCCCGATGAGTGTCGGTCGGAGTTTTTCACTGATTTATTTAATTGGCTACGTAAAAATGATTACTATGAAATTATGGGAGTGTGCATGAAAATGTCTACATGTGTGCACTTACATACGAAACATAGCACTATAACAATAAAATATTTTTATTTTTTATTTTATTTATTTATAGCCAATACGCATTATTGGCGTCACGTGTACGTGCAGTAGCTCGAACACAAGGCTAAGCTTAGTTTAAACTCGGTTTAGCCGTTAGTTTTCCGCATTGATATTAGTTTAAAATCATATTCAATCTAATACAATACTCCATCCTCTATTATTCAACCCTTACCATTTGGTCCCATTAAACTCGAGAAATACTTAAGTTTAATGGGACCAAATTGAAAATATAAATACACTTCAAAATAAAAAGAAACAAATCTTTTAATAAAACAAAAAAATTAAAGAATACAAAATGGATTACTTTATTAAAATAATTACAATGATGAAAATCTTGAAACTGCGTCATAATAAAAGCCTAACCTAAACAATCTAAAGGGAGTCCGAGCCCATGCGGCATGCTTCCAAGAACACTATCTGCATTTTTACAATTGCATTCTACAAGTGAATTGAGAAACTCATTTTTTAAATCTGCCAAAAAACTTTCAGGTCCTCCGAGGCCTTAGTCTTCGAATCAAGGCCGGTGAGACCGTGGCCTTGGTCGGGGGTTCTGGGTGCGGCAAGTCCACGTTGCTGCAGCTTTTGCAACGAGCGTACGAGCCTGACAGCGGCAGTGTCACTGTTGATGGACATCGTTTAGAAAGTTTACATCTGCATCACTTCAGAAAGAGCATTGGTAAGTCGATTTATTTGTCAGCGGTTTTATTTTTAACTAGGTTTTACCCGCGGCTTCGCTCGTGTGGAAGCCCTTAAAGATCAAAGATCATTGCAGCGAGTAATAACTAAAACAATAAACTGATACCTAACCTCAAATTTTGAAATAGTTTTAGTATTCCTTATAAGAGATAGACAAAATTACATGAAATATACAAAATTCAAAACAGCTGAAGCAATATTAATTTGAATGCTATTTACGTTAAAGTTGCTAGATAAAAAAATTATGCCTAGTGTTAATTTATTTACGGCTCCTTCGCATCTGTGTTGTACCGACACATTTGTATGGATTACGAGCGAACAAAAGTTTAGGTCGGAGCTACAAGACTGCGGGAGGAAACAACGTCTGGGTATTCGTAAATGTTTTACGGTTGCTAAAAATACAATAGTTGTGTGAATTGTCAGCATATCTTTGATCTAGAGAAAAGAGCTACAGTTAGGGCTGCCTCTCACAATCCTGACTCGACCAACATGCGCGCGCCGCAATCAAAGTGATAGAACTGTTTTTAGAGTTTATGATAAAACTGTAATCTTTTGTCCCCAGGTGTAGTAGGTCAAGAACCGGTGCTGTTCAGCGGGACAATACGTGACAACATCACGATAGGCATGGACAACATAACAGAGGAAGACATGGTAGCCGCCGCAAAAACCGCCCACGCACATCAGTTCATCAAGAAACTTGTTAATGTATGTTTTTTGTATGTGTGCTAGTGACAAGAGGGCTGGTTCATATCTCGCGCTGAGATCTGCAATTGCTGTTCAACATGGGAATATGGCCACCGTTCCTAGTTAATGTATATTTTACGTGTGCATACCAACGACAAGAGGACTGGTTCATATCTCACGCACAGAATTGCGATTGCTATTCAATGCGGGAATGCGGCTTCTTGGAATGCCACATGGGCACGGACTTTCTTAGATTGTTTATGTTATATTTTTATTTCAATTACTTGAGATTTTAATTATTGTAATTAAAATATGGTACTACGTTACATACTAAAGTATGGTTTAGATATATTACTAGGTTTTGCTTGCAGCGTTGCTCGCCTACAAGTCGATAGTACGAAAAGCAAACGAAAAATCCTATCTGAGCTCGAACGTAGATACATCGCTACTACCGAGGACTAAGATGGTCGCCTCGCTTCAAAGTGTAGGCAACCGCACCTCAACCGAAACAAGTAATGCTTTACGACGGGTTATGGAGGCGGTGGTACCTCCACGATCCAACTATAGTTCTCTCATCTTTATAATAATTGTATTTATAAAAGCCTTATTATATTTTTACAGGGTTATGACACAATGTTGGGTGAAAGAGGGGCGCAGTTGTCGGGGGGTCAAAAGCAGAGGGTAGCTATCGCAAGGGCATTGCTCCGGAAGCCGGCCATCTTGCTTTTAGACGAGCCTACTTCCGCTCTAGATCCTGCGGCAGAGAGACAGGTTAGAATGGTTTTAACACGTTTCTTGCGCGATACTCAACTATGTATTACTTGGTGTATACTTGCGGCGTATACACTTGTCGTGTACATCTGTATGGATTACGGGCGAACACAAGTGTCTTTACATCAGCGTTACAAGACTGAACGGACATTACGTCTATGTATTCGTAGATAATAATGATGACACTGATGCTAAAAATACGATATTTGTGTAAATTGTCAACGCATATGCAGTCTAGAGGAAAGAGCTCTAGTTTAGTGCAGCTTCCTGCAATCCTGACTCGAAGTCTGTATGAGCGTCGCTTGAAAATCTTAACATCTCAACCAAAACAGGATTGCCTTACGGCGGTGGTATCTCCCCGGTCAAACTATAGCAACTAATATAATAATGTGGCTAGCGTTCTTGGCATCACGCTGTACAAAATCCCTTTAGATTGTTTAGGTTAGGCTTTCATTATAATTAGTTTTAACATTTTATTAGCTGTTATTAAATTGTACATAAAAATGTTAATGTAATAAATCTATATAATTAATATTACAACTTAAGCCAGGATTGTTTTACGGCAGTTTATAAGGGTGATGGTACATCCCCGATTGGACTATAGTACCACTTGTTAAACAATAAATAATATTAAAACTAATTACAATAAAAACGTAACCTAAACAATCTAAAGGGAGTCCGTGTCCATGCGGCATGCTTCCGAGAACAC
>DWON01006996.1:0-13336 GCA_018251015.1 Phocides pigmalion okeechobee
TGTCCATGGGCTGCAGTGACCACTTAACATCAGGTGGGCTGCATGCTCGTTTCTTACTCTTTCATAATAAAAAAAAATTGGACGGTGGGTTTTCATTCACGTACCATATACTATGTGGTGAACCGTATCATAATTTATTTATAACTGTTTTCGTTAAAAAAATGTAAAGTCTCGTCATTTTTTATATACCCATTACATAGTTAATAAGTTACAAAAGAGTGAGAGATTGAGGGGTGCAGGTTAAACATTTTCACAGATTTCGATTAAAATTTTAATTTTAGTATTCATATTTTAGTATACAATCGGTATTCAAGAGTAACGTATTTTAGTGGGTCCTGGATACAGCTAAACTCCATGCATTGCAATTAATTCTAACTATCGATAATATGAAAGTGTTATAATTATGATTACCTTTAATATGTATAAATTTCCCGATGACATTACTTTAATTAATAAATTATTAAGCTACCCCACAACGAATGTGTCATACGAACTCACGACGGGTCTACCTCGGGAGGAATTCCGTTTGTTAAAAAAAACATCTGTTTGACCCCATAAACTATTAGGCATGCAGATTTCCTCGCGTTGTTTTCATGCGCCGGTTAAATACGTGATAATATTTTTTAACATGCATGGCCATCAATCCATCAGCCTTTACGTATCTATTGCTGGACGTAGATATCCTCTAGATGACGCCACTCAGACCGGCCGTGTGCCCTCTGCATCCAGCAGTTACCAGCTATCCTTATCAGGTTGTCGACCTAATTAGTTGGGAGACGCCCTATGCTCCTTTTGCCTAGACGTGGTGTGCACGTACTTTCAAAAATCTGGACTGCTTGCCTGGGATTCGAAACTGAAAATTATCTTTTCAGAAGGCAAAATCACCATTAGACTGCTTTTTGCAAATGATATTCATTGATTACAATTATAATTACTAGCAGTTTAGTCTTATTTTGTATGTAGTTCGACCTTTAATAGAAGACCAATCCTATTTGAAGACCTTTGTTGTAACATTTGATTTTAATTGCCCGTTAAATAACTTTATTCTTATCCACTCTACTCTATTGTGCATGTCCGGCTACCGAAGGCCGTTCTAATCGAGTTATTGTGCGCCACAATGCGGCAATCAGCGTCGCAGCCTATGCATTGTCGCTCGCCACTGGCTATCATACTCTGGGTACTTTAGTAGTCGAAAATTTTACTTTTTAACCGACCCAGAAGGATTTTCATCTGAAAAAATAGCAAATGGATACACGCCACATGTAGACACAGGTACTATAAAACATCAAGGTGTTATGTATAAGTAATCGAAAATGTTGCTTTTTTCTCGACTTAGAAGGCTTTTCTGTATGAAAAATAGCAAACTATATGGTAGCTGCAGCCCATTGACATTATCAACAAATCTCAAAAAGAACTAAGGTGTCGTAAGAACTGATTTGGTGACTTTTAATTCGAACGGGAAGGTGACTTCTCATACATATACGTAAGCATTTATATGATTGTATAATATGTTATATGAGATGTATTATTTGATTTAGTCACGTTTGCAACGGCCCACTTTAACCCGTCATAATAGTTGGATCCATTACAGAAAGAACGATATCCTTGTAGTTAAAACACAGCCTAATTTCACGGGAAATATCTTTGAATCCTTAGCATGATACTTTGATTTTTATAAATTATATGCGTGAAAACCACAACAACACAGGTTTTACCACCGATATTTTAGGGACCATCTCAGTCTGCAGATTTAGCAGTGCATCTGCATACGATTTGAGAATCCACACCAGCCTTTGAGATTATACGTGAATGTTAATTCTCTGCATCGACTACTTACGTCAGGTATCCTGGATGACGTTTTTCACTCTTTTCATACAAATAAATGGACGCAACATGAAAATAAAAACAACCCATAAATTTTACTTTTTAGTATGAAGCTCACCTCGCTTCTAAATGTATCTGATAATCTGGTAAACATCATGGTAAGCATCTCTCTTACTGAGAAACAAGTTGCTTCACGGCGGATAATGACAGCGATGGTACCTCCCCAATCGAACTATAATTTTACTATCAAACCATAACTATAGATAGTAGAACCGATAAAGCCAAGACAGGCTGTATACTTTTGCTGGTTCCATTCTATAGATAAAAAAAAATCTACGTCCGTACATTCAGAATGTAACTCTAGATTCTCTAAAATACATAGCTTCGTCTTGTCTTATACAAATAGACGTCAATCCGTCTGTTCGTCTGTCAGTTAGTTGCAGATAATACGATACAAATTGGCACCGCTTTCATATGTAAGCTTTAACTGAAAGGCATGGGATGAATGCAAGCGTAAGTCATACACTTTTTGCGTGAGATTCTTTAGAAATTTATTGCACTTAACATTTTGAAATCATATTCCCAATTACTTTTAGAATACTCCTATTATTAACATTTATTGAATATTTGTATTGTAAACATTTCTTAATTTTCTTAATTGTAAAAAATGTTGTCTTTATTATTAAATAAATAATTCGACGTAATATTTCTCTTTCTTTTCTTGTGGTAATATTAATGTAGTATTAAGAACCATTTTTTTTGAAGACACTAATTTCTTTCATTAAGACATTATAATTCTATGAAATATTATTACTATGATACGTTATACGTATTCAATTTGTATTTTATTGCGTTTATATATTACATTTCTGAATTTTGTCATAATGTTTAAATGTTTACTTATATGTTTAATATTAAACTTGTTGTACCTTATTTACCTCTTGTACCTTACACCATCTGCAATGCGGCGCGCTGAAAGGCTTGCCGGGCGCGACAACACCTGTTCCCCGCCTTTGCGCTCGCCGCCGACATTGTCAAACCCGCGATGGGACACCATTAAAGGGACAACTCTACACCTATTAATAAAGGGTGTATCGCTTCCATTGATTCGCTCAATATATAATGGGGTTTCCAAGGGACAATCTTTGGTCCTCAATTATTCCACAATAAGTTGGTGCATATCTTTGAATGACTCACATTAATATTTATATATTGGATGTAGGTAATACTAAGATATCAGATGAAATAGGTAATATATAAAGAAAATTTTAAATAACTAATCAAAATTGGTTAATTGTAGTCTATATAAAATAAGGAAAACAAAATACTGAATTTATAAGAACTAAAAGATACTGCAATTCAATGTAAACAAAAAGGATAACATACAACAGCATCAAATATCTTTAGTCTGTTTAAAACATTTACTTATCATTTCTTTGCCGATAGGAGGCTAATTGCTTTAATGTATTCGCATTTAATACGATTAAGTGGCCACCCTTAAGTGGTATGAGACGAATGTGGGCGTAATCAGAAAAAAGAAAAAGTTTGGTACATACAGGATTTGCAAAAAGTAAGAGTATTATGCTTAACACAATATAAAAGAGAAAAGATATAAGAATATAATACTCAAATAATTATAGATTGAGGTGCATTTGAAACGGTTTGTTTATAAGCCTTACTTTAAGGTAGAAAGCCAGATTTTTCTGAATATATAACAATAATGTAGTAATGGAGATTTTCCAAACGTTTTGTCTAAATTTGCAGGAGTAACAATGCATTTCTAATCCACCTTAGGTCTTCAGATAATACTCCTATTCTATATGAAGTTGATTACAACTGCCTATTGTTGATGGGACCACTTGCTATCACGTGGACTCCATGTCCATCTGCTACGCCAATTACAAAAAACACTGTACAGTTGCAGCCTAGTGGATAAGCTAAGCACTACCGAAATGTTGTAAATCAAGACAAGGCGTTGCGTTTTAAAATTGTAAATGACAGTCCGATGATAAAACGCAGGCTTTACAAGAGATTGTCGTCGTTTCAAAAAAGAATGTCCATAAAAACACTGATATAGAGGCGATGCTACGCCCTTTATTTGTAACCCTATACAGAAAGAGGTTGATGTAAAAAAACAAATCTAATCTCACCTGTCATCGGCGGTAACGAAAATAGCCGGGAATATGAAGGCAGGCTAATGAGACAAAAGGGTTAATGAGCATAACAATGGCTGAGCAGTAAAATATTGGATTTATTCGTGGGACAGGTCGAAGCGATGATCTGATAACGCAAACGCCAAGTTAAGGTGAAGCGACCGAATTTATATTTGGGTTGGTTTGCTTTTCTGTTTACATTTCCACGTTGATTATTCTTTGCGTTGCGTTTAATTTATAAATGTATGTATTGGTTTAGTTTATTTTTGACATAGACGAAACAGTAAAATAGATTTCTAATGTATTTTTTGTAAATAAGTACAATATAGTATAAGTGTATAATTTTAACTGTAAAATGATTATTTGTGAATGTTTGAATCTTTCCTCATTATAACACAAAATGACTTTTGAAGGCATACGATTACTTGGGATTTATTAGACTACTATAATACAACATTTAAATTTATATATAAATTTTAAATTTTATATAAGCTTCTAATATTTCATATGTAATTAAGGATGTACAGATGTACATCCTTAATTACATATGTATATATACATACTATCACAATAAGATTATTGTGATAGTTTATCTAAATATAATTAATTCTCATTTATTTCATAATATCGTTAAAATTATATTTAAAAAAATGACGCAAAAGTATTTATCATAAGTATAGTACCAATTTTTATATTTTATTTAGTGTATGTGAATACATTACAATGAAATGAAATATTTGAATTCGAATCTGAATTTTATACTAAACGAATTTACAACGATACAATATATCTACTCTATAAAAATACGATGTATTTTATCAAACTTATCATAGTTTAAAGTGTTTTTCATATTCATATTCTTTAATGATGTTGATAAGTGTATTTTTGATTAGGTCGTCCACTTTTATTTCTTAGTGTCAAGTTACAGATGTCCAGTAAAACATTCTGATCGATCTTAAACATAAAATAGATATAAAAGTTTGAATTTTTCTTTAGATATGTAACCGACTAATAAGTAAACAATTTTATTAGAAATTTATGATCGGCCCGTTTGTTAGACGAACGTACTTAGAAAGAAATAAAACTCTATTACATTTGTTGAGTATCTTGAAAATTATAGCCTCAAGCTATTTGTAATCTTCTGTAAATTCTAAAACTAACGGATATATTAATGAAAATTCCAAAACTAAATAATATAAATGAAGTATAAATTGCGTTAGTGGTTCTAGAATCATTTTTGCGTAAGAGTTCGTCATTTGTAGGTACTAGGTATATAGATAAGAGTACTAGTATATTCAGATACCTCATACGTATGTAGGTGATTATTATAAAAATATTTAAAATTCATTTGCTATGAGTGGTCAAACATTTATTAGGAGATAAATTTTACTTTTTACAATATGTATAGAGGTTTGTCATTTGATAAATTATAAACATGGAAATAGGGTTCATTGGGTTCTGATTACGAAAAGATAATAGCTGTATTAGCGGCACCCTATATTTAATCCCAAAAGGAGTGAAATTAAAGGGGACAAGACCGATACTTCTTATAGAGTATACGGTCAATATTTACACAATAATATTAAGATTTATTTAGATATTATTTTACTTTCAATATATTTTCTCTCACTCACTTTTGTACACTTACTTTAAAAAAAAAACTAGCATACTTTAGTCAATTGGAAAGTACAATACAAAAACAATACCGTCAATTTTATTGTACTTAGAATCAACCCTTAAATAACTATTATTTAATTGAAACAACTACCCCTTAACAGCACCGCTCGACCACAATGATCAAATTTCGTTTTTATTGTTGATCCGGCCACAAATGAGCTGCGTACTCCGACCCTAAACAACTGACCAACACAAAAAGCGAAAAAAATATATATTCCGAGATTCCACAACGAATTTTATTCCCGTAAAGCTTTAAAATCAAGGCGGTTATTGTCACACTAGTGGTCGCTTGCGGGTTTCGTTGGCATTGTTTTAACGACGAATGATTATATTGTAGTAGTAAATGGTTCAATTACAGATAAAAGAATGATTTATTCATATTTAATATTATTTTTTCCCGCGGTTTTTATCGCGCAGGCGCCATTAAAATACATTGGCATGAATCACGCAAATCTATTAACAGGTGTTAAAACATCATATTAACTTTCCTATTCTAATTTACCCCCTTATGGGTCAATTTTGTTAGTCTTTTCTCGGTTTAAGTTACGTTAATATGAAAGATATACGGAGATATGAAAGATAAAGATATAGATATGAGGGGCTCTCTACAAAAGTGTAAAGTTGCATGCATTGCCTACTCTGGTGTTGGAAGTGTTCGTACACGACGGTGACTTCCATCAGGTGGTCGTCCTGCCTTTCCTTAGCCTAATTTGTGTAACAAAACTCATCTGCACAATATCACTATTCTATTTGTAGCGGTTTCAACTGTGTTATAATGTCCGGGTCACTTAGTCATGTACATTTTAATAAATAAAAGTGTTAGACACTTATGTACTTATCATTTCCATATAAGAATATATATTTTTAAAGGTATATAATACAACTTTTTAAGATTAAGAAACAAGCGTGCTAGTCTGATGTTTAGTGATCCTTGCAGTCCATGGGCATCAATGTCGGACCTCGATCAGCATTCAAGTCCTATGGCATTGAACGTTGACTTACTACTCCTGAGGATTAAGATGGTCGCCTTATTTCTAAGTGTAGACAACAATCGCATCTCTCCAACCGATGCACAGGATTTAGTCCACGAGGAATTTTGAGGACAGCTGTGGTACCTCTAGGGTCGAATTACAGTTTTACCACCAATAAGTAGTGATAAATAGACTCATTTGTAACTGTAGCGTATGTGTGTATGTGCATGTGTGTGTGCGTGTGTGTATGTGTGTATGTTTACGCACACATTTTTATGCAAGTTCAATTTACTATAGATATTATTAATATTACAACGGTTGCATTTTTGGTAGTAACCAAGTGAACAATTCGCGTTGTAAATAAAGATCCTTTGATGTTTATGGAAATGAAAATGATACCTTTTGGGTGCCATAATTGTTATCATCACTTACAGATTTTATTAATCGGCTGTCGGTACGAATAAGGAGTTTTAAATGTACCATTTCAGAGCGAAACGTTCGGATTTTTAAACATACTTAATTTACTACTTTACTTTTATTTAACTTTGGGATTCAAAATAAATTGGCCGTAGGCTTAATTCTGACTCAAACTATTTATTTTATAAAAGACAAATAGGATAATGATTATACCTAAGTGAGCCTAAAGTTAACCTATTTTTTTTACCGCCTTGAAGCGGTCTGTTGCGACCGGCCCGGGATGCCGATTATTTGGCCGGCGCAGACGCGTACAATTTCATAGCTTTTATTCGCAATGTCAGTGCATTCTTGTGTCCTGGATTCTTAAGGGTAAATTATGTGAGAATGGTTTTGTTTAGTATATTCTTAATACTAATGTTTCCGTAATAGACTTCATGTTCGTGTTTCAAATTTGGGAGAACTATAGTTCGACCGGGGATGTACCACCGTCGCCCTCATAATCCTTTCGATTGGAGAAGTGGGTTTGCCGGCTACAATTTGAAGGGAGGGACCATCGTAGTCCTCAGGAGTAGCAACGCTTCTAGCTCTACGTACGAGCTCAGATGGGATCTCGGTCGTGTTTATGGTTGTACGTGAATGTCTATAGGTTGCGACTGCTTAACATCAGTTGTTGCTCTTCGCACATAAAAAATGCAGGATCCTGATTTGTTTAAAGTTGGTTATCAAAACATACATTGTATTTATTGGTGGGAGAATTATAATTCAACTGGGTTCCAGATACCACCGTGGTTCTTTTAATCGCTGCAACTGCTAATCTGTAGTTCTACTACCTACCGAATGGATAAATGGAGTTAGTTCATGGTCAGTGTACCTGTTGACATAGGGTGAACCGCTTGGTCGTTTTCGTCTTTCATTACATAAAAAGTTAACTAAAAAGACTAATTTAAGACTTTATCTATTCTAATAAAAGTATATAACAACACTTCAGGTATCTTATATCACAATATTAATTAAACACCTTCTAAGAATTTTGGCAAGACAATAAAACCATATCTTAGTGTTTTATTCTATTTAATGCTCATTTGCCAAATCCACAAAGAAACACTTAAAACGGAGATAAAATCAACAGATTAATTTTATTTATGCGAGAATAAATTAAATGCGGATGTCTCATGTTATTCTTAACCTAAATTTTGTATAAGGTATTTTTAAGTTTTGTAAGTTATTTCCAAGTTAACTGTGTTGCATAGATTTACTATTTTAATAAACAAATTTCAAACAGACATACTGTTCTAGATAATAGTCAGATCAGACTAAATATATGGACCAGTAGGCAGGGTAAATAGAGAAATATCATCGTAGAATTTATGCATGATGTTGTATAATGGGTACTCACGATTAACGCTTTTTAATTACTGATATTCGGAACCAGTTGCATGGCTCGTGGTCACGGCGAAGGCGAAACTGCGGTGGAGGGGGGAAACTGTTGATAGGTGCTAGTCCCCACTAGTAGACACAGCACATGTGTTCGCCCATAATCCATACGGATTTGTCCGTACAACACAGTTGTGTACAAGCCGCAAGCGCGTTGCGTTAATCAATACACAGCAGTATTAACGCAGGGAAGGGTTAA
This sequence comes from Phocides pigmalion okeechobee, assembly GCA_018251015.1. Classification (NCBI taxonomy): domain Eukaryota; kingdom Metazoa; phylum Arthropoda; class Insecta; order Lepidoptera; family Hesperiidae; genus Phocides; species Phocides pigmalion. The sequence continues at coordinate 8,676 of DWON01006996.1, forward strand.
GAAATGTGGATGTCCAGCTACAGATGCAGTGACTACTTAATATCAGATGGAGCTCTCGTTCGCTACTTCTCATATAAAAAACATTAAAATCCACGCCAACAAGTGCATATAGATCCCTTCCATCAAGTTGTTCGCTACCTTTAAGCGGTTCGTTTATCCATTTGTCAGTGCAATCGCGGCCATTAGCGATAATTAGCTTGGCGACTCTTATCGCCGGATGAGCTCCGAATGACTGGTGAGCTGAAGAGACGTTATGCGTGAGACATGTATCGACGGAATATAAAAGGCGGATTTAAAATTAATGTATGTACTTATGTACACGCGTTAGAAGTTAGACTTGACATACATAAGACTAGTTTGACCAGCGGTTTCGCTTACGTAGAAATTGAAATGCGTTCATACACCTGTATGTTACAACATAGGTGTGGAATTTCCAAAATGTCTTTCCTAATATTCACTTTTGCTATATATTAATGCTCACTTTCGTTATATATTGAACATACGTGCAAAATTTCAGGATTCTAGATTCAGCTGATTTGGGTATTTACCATAGTCACCGCGCTTGGCCATGCGTGTTGGTACTGCAGTGGGTGTAGATTCTACACATGAAGATGCCGTCTATCTCCTGAAATGCTGCTACCCGTCTCCTAGCTTGATTACTGACCTAGAAATCAGTCACTCACCTTTTAATAAAAAAATCATTTACTATATTGCCCGCTACACTTGGAAGTGAGTTGACCATTTCCGTCCTCAAGAGTTGTAGCGTATCTACGCTAATCTCAGGATTTTAGTTCTATACTAGTTATATACCATGCGTCCATATATAATTGCTATTGCTATTCAGCGCGAGAATGCAGCTAGCCTTCTTTTAACGGACTTCCTTTAGAATGTTTAGGTTAGGCTTTTATTATAATTAGGTTTAAGATTTTCATTATTGTAAATGTAAATGGCGTATATACCTATTTACACATGTGTCTACAACACTTTGTAATTAAACGGAACTACATTATAAATACTTCCTTTCGAATAAAAAAAGAGGTACCAAAATCGATTCACTGAGTAACGTCACTATTTAACATACGTACATAAAAACATGCCGACGAATCGATAATCTTTCTCCTTTTTAGAAATCGGTGGAAAAGGAAAAATTTATGCCAAACAAAGAGCTACAACAGAATCTACATATCCATCTGGGGACAGTACCAAAATCTTAAATCGTCACTTCAATGCAAGAGACAGTAATGAAAACACAGGTCGTCGGTCCGACGCTGGTGTGCGCTGACGGCACAATGTGATGTTGTATTTCACATTAACATTATGTTCACAAGGTGAGCGTTGTCGCTATTGTCCACTTATGTTCCGAACCACGCCGCGGACGGATCACATGGGACTGCAACTTAGTCAATTTTGTCCACACTAAGTGAATTTTGTAGCTGTTTTGCATTAGCTTAGTTAACAATACTATACATAATAACCCCTAATCGTCGATCCAATGTTGGTGTATATGATGACACTATGATATCACATTTAAACGGATTTTTCATACTAACATTATGTTCATAAGATGAGCGTGGTCACTACTTTCGAACCACTCGCCACTGATGGGCTCAAAAATTAGTAATTTTTACCCACTACCACCACTATGTCTATGTCATTGAGTTAATAGATTAATACATGTATTTTACAATGGTACACTTCAAATCTGTGGTCAATCAGTCTGATATCGGTGTGTGTAGAGGAGATACTGTGATGTAATATTTTACATTAAGGTTGTTGATTACAACAAAGTTAGCGAGAAGATAAGTCAAACCATCATCACTATTAGTCTTCTAGTCCTAAGAGCTTAGTTCAAACATGAATTTTGTTCGGTAGGAATTACGTCGTAATATACATAAAACATTCTACACAGTTTTTCACTTTTCTAGAAAAAAGCATTAGAAAATATAAACGAAAAACTATTTTAATCGCGTCATGTGAAACTGCTCTTAAGGCTCTCATTGTGGCGGCATTGCCCATTGAAAGGGCTACCTATTGTTGTTTCAGTTTAATATAAAACAATACGCAAAGATTTTCACATTGACTGTATTCTTTTATTTGCTCTGCGTACCCTTTGTGGGATGCCGCGGCGGCGTTTTTTATCTTCACACAACTCATTAAGATGGCTTCTTTTTTTAGTCGATGTTCATTGAGTATTAAGGTTCTAGAGTTAGATATGTACACATTAACATTTTTAAATTTGTTACATTGTTACGTGAGTCAGATTGTACCTTCTCAACTTTTTAGGTTTTTTTTTGTATTTTTATTCGAAATGACATCAAAAACACCTTCAAAAATTAAATAGGGAAGATGATTTTAAGTTAGTACCAACTTGGAATCCAATGATTATTGATGGTTATTTAAATCACAAATAGTGTGTTAGTTTTTTTTTATTGTAAAAGAGTAAGAAACGAGCATGCAGGCCACCTGATTTTAAGTGGTCATTGCAGTCCATGGACAACCACGTCCAATCTCAAATAGAACGGAAGTTCTATTTAAGGATGGACACGGATGCATTCCTACTCTTGAGGACTAAGATGGTCGCCTCCAATAATGAGTATCTGGCAACCATACCTCCCCAACCGAAACATGTTTTCATGTATTGTGTATACATGAAAACATGTTGCTTTACGGCGGGTTATGAGGGTGGCGGTGGTGCCGCCCCGGGCGAGCTTGAACGGCTCTACCACCTTTAAATTAAATAGTATTGTGTATCGTAAGATATACACCACAATACGAATCCCGTTCAGCGTTATCCTGGGTGTCTAAGACCAACCGGCGCTGGTGTTCCGCGACATCTGATGAAGCCACGGCAGGTTAACCATTATAATAATAAAAAGTACAAGTGATTTTAAACGACGGTATATACGAATATATAGGCATTTACGTAATAGGCACAATTATACAAGTAATTCTAAACCGAATATCACCTTTTATATATTTTACTATGTAACATGTATTCTCAACAGTAATGATTTTTAAGTACCAATATTTATATTTGCATGGGTCGTGGTCAGCTAAACTCGTAAGCCGTTCTGTTTAGCCGTGACGATGGTCTGTTCAATTAGTTAGACATCAAAAATCGTTAATTCAGAATACCCGCCACATAGTAAAAGGTACAAGTGTACAAGCCTGTAAAATATTACAAAATGGCAGCATACATCTCGTGTACTCGACTTTTCACTCAACTCTTTAGTATTCGTATCATTTCAAACTATCTATTACGAGGTAAGTTAAAGTAAGAGACAGAGATACGATTTCTTATCTCACACGTCTCCTATAACTTCGTTCTATCGCTGTAATAAAAGGTACAAAGGACAGAGAGAGATAATTCCATTATTATTACAAAATAGCGTGAAGTCCCCGCATTGTGGTTAGGTAACATTCGATTTTGATATTTCCAATCGTGGGATTTACACCTTATTACTATTTATGATTAGAATAACGGTATCGTGATACATTTAGATTATTTTATTAATACAATATAAGTAAATTTTGATAAGTGGTAGAACTATAGTTCGACCGGGGAGGTACCACCGCCCGGGAGAGGTGCGGTTCCCGGCTACACTTTAAAGCGAGGCGACCATCTTAGTCCTTAGGAGTAGCAACGCATCTACGTTCGAGCTCAAATAGGATTTTGGTCATGTTTGTAGTTGTATGTGGATGTCTATGCGCTGCGACTACTTAACATCAGGTGGTTTACATGCTCTTTACACATAAAAAAGTAAATACTACGTAAAAGGTGGTTGAAGTTTTGGTATATCATTGTAGGAAACAAGTTACCAAATGTATGTATATGTCTGTGCATATTATTCGACAAACTATTTCGTATACAAAAGGGATGTAACGAATTGTCATTAGATATTTAATAGAATTGTGGTAGACGACAGAAGACGCTGTAAGATTGGCGATACAGAAAACTCCAACAGATCACCGCACCTTATACATCTCGAAAATTATTATTTTTTTATGTGAGAAATAGCAAACGAGCATGCAAATCACCTGATGTTTACGAGTGGATTTAACTGTTAAATTTAAAAGTAATTAATTATAGAACTGAATTTTGTCTTCTGGGTGACTAATAATAAGCATAAAAATCAATACAAGTCAATAATAACAATATAAGCACAATTGTCAATGGTGGCATTACTGCCCCGTGCTGTGACTGAACAGTTACAAGTGTGCAGCCTGTATATATCTATCTTCCGTTTCCATGTGAAAATGGCTGAAACAACAATGGTGAACTTTAACATAAAAAAGATTAGACTTTGAAGACGGACAAAGAGTGCGTTTCATTGAGAAAACATTGAACGAGTTTAAATAGGTATTACAATTACTATAGCATAAATCAGCGATATAAATTTGAGTTTTTTATATTTGGTTCTTTGATGTAGCGTAAATGACCATACAAAAAGAAATTTTAAATGTCACCCCGTTAGGGTAAAGAAATAAGTTTGAAAGAAATTTTGTAAGATTACCTTTTGCACAGGCTAGCTAGTAGTACTAGTATACATACGTGCATTTATAAACACGATTTTGGAAGTAGATCTATAGAGCTCGACCGAAAAGGACCACCGCCGAACCCGTATTTAGCGCGAAGCAATTCATTTACAATAATAATAATA
>DWON01006997.1:0-13335 GCA_018251015.1 Phocides pigmalion okeechobee
AGATTGGATGTGGTTGTCTATGGGCTGTAGTGACCACTTAACATCAGGTGGCCTGCATGCCCGTTTCTTACTCTTTCTCAATAAAAAAAAAAATGCTTATGATGGAAGATAAATAATAATTCCACGCACTCAGCGTGTGCACATGTTCACACGGGCAATTAAAAATTATTTTTTTTTATTGTGGAAGAGTAAGAAACGGGCATGCAGGCCACCTGATGTTAAGTGGTCACTGTAGCTCATGGACAACCACGTCTAGTCTCAAACAGAACAGAAGTTCTATTTAAGGATGGACGCGGATGCGTACCTACTCTTGAGGACTAAGATGGTCACCTCCAATAATGTGTATCCGAATCGTTTTATCGTGAAAACCCGGTACATAGCTAAATATAAAAAAGTATTTCCTTCAAATTCTTAGCTTGTGTGTAATCTTAACACTTTTCCTGCGGCGTACAACAATGCTATGTATTGGCCAGTGAATGCGCTCGCGGCTTGTACACACCTGCATTGTACATACAAATCTGTATTGATTACGGGCGAACAAAAGTCCTGTTTACGTCGGCAACATAAGACCGGAGATTACGTCTGTGTTTTCGTACATGATACATAGATGCTAGAGAATAAAATATTTCAGTGAATTGTTGCCGCATCTACAGTCTATAGAATACAGATCCAGTAAAGTGCGCATCCCTCGACACTGACTCCGTCTAATTCATATATTATGAATTGTCGGCGCATCTTCAATCTAGAGAAATAAACTCCAGTTTAGTGCCGCCTCCCGCAATATTGACCTGATCTAATATATGATCGCCGCAGTCAAAGTGTTAGTTGGTAGATGAATGCTTATTATGGAAGATAAGTAATAATTCCACACACGCAGCGTGTGCGCATGTTCACACGGGCTCTTCCAATTCTATTAGACCCGATCGTGTTAGGAAGGAATGTAAGAATTCCGAGAGCCGTTAAAACCGTATTCCCACTTATTCAATAGATTGGATTGTTAGGTAATAAGAGTCATTATTTTAACTGTAAATAAAATGTTCAAAGTCATATCATCGCGGAATTTTACATTTTACTATGTTCTTGGTCTTTACGATTAACGATTTATTTTATTGTCGAGTATTTATTATTAGAGTTTAGCAGAGACCAGGAGTTATACAACTGGTTCGTAATACCAGCAATTAAATAGAAAAAGTCGTTAGTCGTGATTACCTGTTACTTAGTAGAATCAGTAAATAAAAATATATTTTAGGTTTTCTTTCTTTTTCAAAGAGAAACCTGGGGTTTTTTTAATGTGTGAAAAATCAATTTAATATCATGTTATTCCCACAGTACTGATATTAAGTGCGTTTCCTTCAAAAAAAAAAGAACTTGGGTAGCATTTCCTTTTTTTATAACGTGATAGACTAAATAATATTAATATAATGTGTGCCATTCTTTACAACGATTAAGTAACTATAAACATACGTTATCTGTCACCAAAAAATAAAGTAGTATATAAATTTTTGAATAAGCTAATATCTAGTTATGTTTTGAACTCCACTAGTTTAAAAGCATTTTTCTATAAGAAAAAGAAAAAAAACTGGACGTTTTAAGCACAAAAATATGTGGCAAATAATGTTACTTGTTAAGTATTGTAATCAATTCAATAATTGAATGTATAAATGAACGATCGATAATTGTTCCGGTGTAAACAGCGCCATCTATTGACAACTGCTTGAACCCCGTGGTCACAATGTGAGATGCGCAGGTTTGAAAAAGTAAAGTGTAATAACTGTCATCTAGCGGTTAGTTACGTAAACTATACAATTTTGCTCGATGAGTACAACGGAATATTTATACATTCTATTATCAGAGAATACTACCATACTTTATCCATTTTATTAACAATATCTACAAATTAAATATATATGCGGTTATATAAACCAAAATGGAGGGCATTTTGGTTTAAAACCGCGTTAGACCCTTTTCGCGATTGTTTTAGCACATATTGTAATGTCCTTGTTTTTCTTTTTTTCTGTTTGTATTAATGTTCTTATTATTTTTTACTCTATTACAGTGTGCTTTGTTCAATTTCAAGTAGATAGTACTGTTTTATATTTAGTATGTTTAATTATGTTGCAATTAATACAAATAAAATTGTTTCTTGCTTTCTTTCCTTCTAAATACTATTAAGATATTTTAAGTTGACTCACCTTGGCGTAGTCGACTGGCGAAGCATTCACGGGACACGTGAACAAACCCTCGCTGAAACAAAAACAATACAAATATTTATAAAATAAACAATTTCGATTATTATTTATTTTAATTAATTTTGATTTAGAACGAAACAAAAAGAATAATTGAGTACAAGGGTCCCTAGTAGTGGAAGTGGTCTTCCTTCAAGCAGATATGCGGTTCTAAGATATTAACATTAGCAGAATGATTTTAATATCTTTATTATTTACGTTTTTCCTAAACAATAGTGCTAATGCATTTCATCCATTCTTCAGCTCTTAGAAACCCGAGCAATGAAGACTTGCACCAGAAAAGTTGGATTGCCTTCGTGTCTGATCAAGTAGCAAACGAGTGTGCAGTAATCAATCTATTACTGTTCTTGCTAAGCACGGATCCCATCTCAGAAAGAAGAGTTAAAGCTAAGTCCGCCGGCCAAGTCGATATAGGTAGAGATCACGCACCTTTAAGAACTTTATGAATATCTTTCAGATATACAGGTTTCCTCAGTTTTCCATCATCGTTAAAACAAGTGATATTTGATTTTTTTAATAAACACATAACTTTAAAAAAATAGAAGTTCCGAGAGATACCGAGATTCGAACCTTGTGTGAGATGTAAAATTTTTACGCCTAAACTATCACTGAAACTACCACTTAGAATATAGACAAAGAGCTGTTATTTGAGACCAATACATGCATCAATTTATAAGTATTAATGTATATTTTTTATCTACAAAATCATAATTACATTAATGAAGATTCTCTGTTCATTATGCTCAGGCAAATGTACCTAATTAACATTTTAAACTCAACTATAAAATAAGTCTGACGTCAGCGTATCATGCTGTAGGTCTGAGTTAGAAAAAGCATTTATTTTCGGAAGACTAGAGATGTAATCAGTTGTAATAATGAATTAATTATATTATCTGTTACTTTAACGCCAAAACAATGTGATCAGATACCTACAGAGTATAGTGTAGGTGTTTTCTAAGTGTTAACCCGCCGTAAAGGAACATGTTCTTCATGAATTATGTTTCGGTTGGAGAGGTGTGGTTACCGGATACACAATATTAGAGGCGACCATCTTAGTCCTCAAGAGTGGGAACGCATCCACGTCCATCGTTAAATAGAACTTCTGTTCTATGTCAGATTGGACGTGGTTGTCCATGGGCTTCGGTGACCACTTAACATCAGGTGGCCTGCATTATACATTAATTTTAACAAAAAATCTAAAATTCCGATAAGTATCTTAGATTCTCACATTAAAGTATACAAATATAGAGATCTTGACTAAGATACATGCAATTAGCTATAATCATCTACCATCAAACATTAACGTAATTATAAACTCGCTTTATCGCCCCGCTGTACCGTCGGCTATAATTATTGAACACAACTTAAGCTTAATATTTAAAGGAATATCATCGCGGAATTTATACTTTTAACTATGTACCGGAATACCTATGTTTTTACGTCAGGAAAACCCGGAACGGGTGCCTTCTGCTACGCGACCTTCCGTCGGTCCGTAGCGGACTCTAATAGACTAAAAACTTGACGATTATCCACCTCGCCACCGCGCGGCGGTCGTTGCCTGCAAGTTCCTACCCCCCGAGCGATTATCGCTACCCATGAATTGGTTTATACAGACGTGACCTTCCTCGAAGTCCGAAGATCCCCGACCTCCAAAGAGGGCTCCACATTAACTAAGTAAGCTTTAACTGTAATATACTCATTACAATAATAATGATTATTCTTTGATTTCAAATATTTTAAAACTAAACAATTAGTATTTTTCTAAAAGTATAAAATTATTCATTGTGATTCGTCCAAATGCTTATAAAAACGCGTTTAATATTCTTACAAGTTTTCGGTAAGTATTGAAGACATTAAGGTTTTTCAAATTTTATCTGTTTCGTTAGTATTTACTAAAGCTACGAATAGTAACTTAGCCGAATACTAAAATAACGGTTAACGTTAGTTTCTACACCCATAGCTTCAGATTAGAATTACCTATGTCGTAGGTACCACTGACACAAAGATATACATAGAAACACCCAGACCCAGAACAGATCTAAATTCATCATCCAGAAGTCTTCCTCGTCGAATCAATACCGTCACCCTTTTCTTCGCATGCATGGCCGGGAATCAAACCCAGAACTCTCTGTTTATCAGATTGGTACCTTTATGTCACACGGATTGTCAAATAATACGTTTTCAATAATCTTAACCTACCACTATTGAATATTCAATATTTAATTTATTTATTTGTATTATTTATTGTTCAATATATACGTTTTTTATTTTAATAATTGTTTTTTTTTATGATTTAGTATTCGAATTAATAGGTGGCGATATTCGACCAAATACCGAATATTAAAAAAAGTTGACGAATAGACCTAACAGAGGCTGAATATTCCTGGCATCTATAGTGCATTTTTAGTAGCATATATAGTATATATATTTACTAATTTTTTATTAAGAGCATCTCGTTTAATATAATTGCGGAGTTTATTTATTTTAGTATGTAACGGGCACTCACCATTAACGATTTTTATTGCGAAATAAAAATCTTTAATCACGAGTGCCCGTTACCTAAAGAAATGTACAAGAATATATCTACATTAAGTCAAACAACTCAACGAATCTACCAAATCCATTTCACTATTTATTCTGAATATTTTGTGGATTCAATACAATGTACATATAATACAATACAATACTTATAAATACAATATAATACAAAAGCATTACATTCATTACACGGAATGAGTTCACAAAAGACGTAACACATATTGTTGAAGGGATTATTTATAATATTTAGGATTAATATAATATAGGAATATGATTGTTAATTACACTAAAGCATTAGTAATCTGCAATGTTAGCTGTATGTTGGGAATAAATAAATAAAAAAATACATCACAGCCTTAGGGAAATAATAAGTCCCGTAAGCAACTATGCTATAATATTACTGTTTTAATAAATAAGATATTTACTCAAAATATCCAGAAAATATGTCTGTATTTATTTTGTATAAATCAGGCATATCGCCCATGCAAAATACTGTATAAAGGTTATCTTAGAAATTATATATATATTATGGGAATGGGGTATCATTGACTAAATTATTTATTGTATTATTTGAAATTCTAAACGTTTAGTGTAATTTCTCCGCTCAGGCCACCATTTTATGCCCGACCATAGACTCTCTTCCCGCCAAATTCGAGCCAATTGTCCTCAGTATATACAACGTCAGAACATAAAATATCTACTAACATCGTCAGTATGACCAGTGCAAAAATAAAAATTATCAACTGCCAATTATACTGTTTAAGTCATAAGACATTAAATATTTTTAAAATTACCCAAACCTTACATTTGGCACATCTGTATTTCGTGAATTTTGCAGGCGCAAGAATTAAATATTTATTAAATGTTTACACGCACGCTTTTTTTAAATAGAGAGGGTTCCAAGAAGCCCAGCTAGTTTAGTAATATGATCATTTCAATTCGATTCCGATCGCTCAGAAGCAATTAAGAAACAGCTTCATCGAGCGAGTGTCCCGTCAGCATATTAATCATTCGCAACACCTTACGTGTACCGTCGCGGCCAGTGGCTGTCACGCGATTTCCAGAAAAATATATTTATTATTGCATACTATGTGCATCTAATGATAATTGCATTAACTCTGGACCTAGTTTGCGTGTGGAATACTTACTGGCTTGCAACATGATACGATTGTGTTCTCGGATGTAAAGTAGGTACGCTTTTGTGTCAGAATTAAAATGTCGTAAAATATGCAGCGTGAGTAGCTAGAAAGTACCTTTATAATTGTTCATGTTTCGATGGCGGTAAATTTATGGTTTTATAATATACTTCTAACATACATACGTTCATATCTCGTACAGGGAATTGCGATCGCTATTCAGCGCGGGAATGTGGCTAGCGTTCTTGGAAACATGCCGCATGGACACGGACTCTCATTACATTGTTTAGATTAAGCTTTTATTATAATTAGGTTTAAGGTATTCCATTTTAAAATTATAATATAACTAGTTAGATAGAATATAACTGAATAAAATGATGTGTATTGTTAGTGTTACAAGCAAAAGGTGGTACGATATAAACATACGACAGCAACCAACTGCCTCCTCTATACAGGCATAATATACTTTATCGGATTGAAGTTGTTACTTCTTTAATTTCGATTTTCTTATTTACTATTGTTACTTTTAAGAATACTATAAAAACATAACAATAACTCCATATAAATTATTATGTACTATGTACCGGTGCCTTGTTAAAAATACATTATTATTGAATTAAAACATTAGATTGTTTTAAAATTAGTCCGGGCATAATCTTTTTTTTTATTGTGATAGAGTAAGAAACGGGCATGCAGGCCACCTGATGTTAAGTGGTCACTCGGTCGGCTATACTTACAAGTGAGACGACTATTTCAGTCCTCAGATGTAGCAACATGCACGACATCAGACAAGACTTAAGTCCTATTTGAGATTGAACATAGACATGGACATCTACGGGCTACAGAAACCATTTAACTGATGACCTAACTAATCTGATCGCCTATATCGTTTGCTACTTTAAAACAAAAAAGAAAAGTAGGCTTAAATATTAAAAAGGTTCTGTTGCTGAGTGTACCAATTGTGACATTTTAGAAAACAATCACCGACAGCCGCCGGAACGGGCAGACAGACTGATAGGATGTTTGTCATGTTCATATTTATCCGGTTATGACACGATTGTAAATATTTTCGACATTAGTGTTATTGTACCGGCTGTTAATTAGTTAGGATTATATGACTCAACATTACTATGCATAATATCAAACTACAATATTTGCTGCTATGATTTTTGCATCCAATTACAGACTCGAGTCTCTTCAAATTAATTCATTATTACAAAATTACATTTCATTTTTATTTTACAAATAGGGCTCGAGTCTCTTCGAATCAATAAATTTTTGCAAAATTACTTTTAAAAATAGAAATAGAAATTGTTTCATTTAATAATTGTACGTAAATATAGTTAAGTTGGGACCTACTTTTTATTTTTTTTATAACTTATGTAAGTTTATTTACTTATAACAATATTATTTTGATATAATATTTGCATGCTAGAAATAACTAGGGATAACGAGGGATGTTTTTATAACTATATTTTATTATGTACTACATATAACTGGCAAAATTTGCAAGAATCGGGGAGGTACTTACCGCCCTTATGACTTTTTTATATGAGAAGAGTAGCAAACGAGCATGCAAACCATCTGATTTCAATTAGTCGCAACCTATAGACAACCACGTACAACTACAAACACGACTGAAATTCTATCTGGGCTCGAACATAGATACGTTGCTACTCCTGAGGACTAAGATGGTCGCGTCACTTTGAAGTGTAGTCGGCAACACCATCTCTCCAACCAACACAAAAGTAATGCTTTATGCCGGATTATGAAGGCGGTAGTGGTACCTCCTCGGACGAAATACAGTTCTTCCACCCTCAAAATATACGCCGAACGCCGCAAAACAATTTTTATGTTTCTATTCCAGGTGTAACCAGCAACAACATTATTTTACACCTCTCCAATCGAAACAGTTACTTGACAAGAGCTTATGAGGGCTGTGGTATCTCCCCAGTAGAACTTCTATTACCTGTCAAACCTTTAGCATAAGTTTCATACATCTAATTACTATGTCTAGTGCAGACATTATTTTAAATGTATTTACAACATAGACGCCGCCGCATGACATGACTTTGATGACATTTACAGTTACAGAGCTAAAGACTAGACTGGGCGGTAGGCGACATCGTGTCCTGTTAGGTCATTAAGATTAACTTTTACCGTCGCTTACATCTAAAGACTACCCTATATTAGGTATTAGAGCTAGCGATCTTTGTGCAGTAGCATCACACTAAAGAATATACTAAATTTAACTTAACGCTTTCCCTGCGGCTACAACATTGCTGTGTAAATCTGGGCGCGACGCACTTGCGGCTCCTACACACCTGTGTTGTACGGAGAAATTTGTATGGATTACGGGCGAACAAAAGTGCTGTTTTTACGTCGGCGCTACAAGACTGAGGGAGAACATTACGTCTGTGTATTCGTAGATGATACACAGATGCTAAAAAATACTAAAAATATTTCAGTAATTTCTCGGCATATCTTCAGTCTAATCAATCAAGCTCCAATTTAGGGTCGCCCCCCGCAATACTGACCAGATCATATAAATCCTCGTCGCAGTCGAAATGTTAACTAGCCGACCAAGCCAACTAGACGAGCGGCCTGCGTTTTCCCCGCTCTTCCTACCTCAGGCCCCGCGTTCGCCTTAGTATCTTAGCAATACACAGCATTGCTTCATTAACTTATGATATTTAGGTATATATGTTAGTACCAAGAACTGGTTGGAAAGCTCTTCAGTCAGATTTCTTTTCGGTGATTTTATGTACAATGTACTATTGTAACTTAGAACCACGAGGCGAAAAGAAATATAATTGTATAATTTCAAGTTATGTAATATTTAACGTTGTTTGTAAGTTTCCATTTGCTGTTAAATTAAATTTTAGTTACTTAATTACATTTTTTTTTTCATTTATATAAAGCGATAGAATGGATCATTTCTATCGTTTTATATAAATGAAAAAAATTACACTGGTGTAGTAAATAATCTTGCAGTCCACCTGTTGATAAGTAGTCACTGCCGCTCATGGACATCTGTATCCAATTCCATAAAGAACAAGAGCCCTACTTGAAGTCACAGATGCGTTGCTACTCCTAAGGACAAAGGTTGCCTTATTAGTCAATAAGCCGGCAACCACACTCTTCTACCGAAACGCAAGGAAGCTTCACGCTAAAAATAATTTTGGCTGTGCTACTCCCTTGGTCGAAGCGTATGAGTTCTTTCAAAACCACTTTAAATCCTATGAGAAACTCCACCAAAACCCACTTAAACAAACGTAGTTCATTGACCAAAACAAATCAGAAAGGTGTTATAGTTCCGTAACAAATCGGATAAGAGCCGGTCTCAACCACGCCGAGATTTAGACGCAACATAATACGTGTATAGGATAGCCTGTTAACATATCTAATTAGTAACTATTAAATACGCTATTTTTCGATATCTGACAACGTACCACGCAAAAATGCACTTAACTACCTAGTAATAAGGTATAATTTTGTTTACAGGATCTACGATGCACGGTAGCGGTTATGACAGACTATTTTTTGCACATACGTATGTAATTAGTCGGTAATGCGAAGAAAATGATGTGCGGGACTGTTTGTATGCGCGTGCGCATGAGATATTGCGTTTTTTGTTGATGATGATCTCGATGTTTCCGGACGAGTATTTTGCTTAATAATCGGTATAATGGGTGCAATGGACCATGCTTTCAAATTTTAATAGCAGAACGCCTTTTGGTGCTTGTCTCGTAGATGGAGACAATGTAATATCTGAACCCGATCTCAAATAGGAATTAAATAATAATTAAGATAGTTACATCTTAAGTTGAGTGTTTCTTGTGAAGACAACTTGGGACAACTATACCTGTAGGCGACATAATAGATAAATCTCTTTTGATATTGTCAAGTAAGAATATGTGTATCTTTAAAATAGAATAAAAAGTACAGAGAAAAAAAAACAATATAACATATACATATATGTCATTCTATATTCTATAGTAAAAAATATTCAACGTACTGCAAAAACTAATGTTTTTTCCCAATTACTGTAATCGCAGTCAGCAAGTGTTTTGTACGTTACAATACCACCTTAACAGGGAAGCATTATGGCGGTTTATAAAGGATCATTCTACCTCTTAAATGAAACTATTAGTACTTCCATCAACTGTACAAAAGTCCTGTTATAAAGAGGATTTTTATTTCAGTCACTTGAAACATCTACATGGCAAGTGGTGCCATTTTAAATATAGGCTTAGAACTGGTAATAGCGTAATACGGTAATACTCTGGACCTAATACGGAAGTTTAGGTTCAGTCAGCGTGCCATTGAGAGAGCAATGCTTGGTATTTTGTTACGCGACAGAATTCGCAACGATAAATCCGTAGACGTACCAAGTTTACTACCATAGCTCTCAGAATTAGCAAGTTGCAGCAATGCACCTATAACTCGAAGGACCAATAATCTTTTAGGACGGAAGGTTCTAGAATGAGGAACTAAGCAAAAAGTACACAGCTCGCCCCCTAACCGAATGGAAGAACATCCAATAAGGTGCCACCATCGCCTACGAAATCCGCCGTGGAGAAATCTAATCTAATCGTAATTACATCTGACGCGAGGCAACGATATTAGGTTTCAGGAGTAGTAACACATCCACCTCCGCAGGTTGTCCATGGGCCGCATTGATCATTTTACGTTAGGTAGTTTGCATGCTTATTTGTTACTTTCATAAGAAAATAACATTATCATGTGAAAAAACAGCATAGACCAGCAGGAATCGTTGGATACGGAGAGAAAAGTACTAGGATAAGTAGCGCCAATTAAGATAGGTCAAACGACGCAAGAATTGCAGATTGCTTAGGGTAATTTAGTTTACAGAAGGACATGGGTTCCTTGCGCGTATTCTACTGGCTTTATGACAGTGATTGCTCTGATGAACTATTCAACTTGTTGCGTACGGGGTTGCTTGGTTTCTTCACCAGACAACTTGCCGTAAATTATTATTTCATCAGCATCAACTGTTCATTTCTTTCAAGTATTTGCAAGACGCGGAACGAGCTTCGTCCTAAGATTTTTCTTGAACGATATAACATGGGCGTTTTAAAAGGTGCAAAGGAGATACTCCGTCAAAGCGTATGCTGGTGACTTCTACCATTGCAAGTCATAGGCGACAGTGACTGGTTTCCATGAGATAGTCAGTCTATCTTTTTGTTAGGCTAATTTATAAAAGAAATATACAATAAAAGGGTAGTCTACATCGAAGTAAAGTAAAAAACTTCCCAGTTCATAACCTAGTAATCGGTTTATTGCACTTCAATTTACATATTCATGTGCATTATTTAACCGTTTGATTGACTGTTATGTGTTACGTGACCATAATGGTAGTTTTTTGCTGGAAAGATGATTTATTTTGCCGCAATAACGAAACGTTACATGGTAAACATACAATTAGCATGAAAGTTATGAAAGGAAGTAGTTTTTTATGTGATAAGGGTAGCATACGAGCCGCCTTATTGGAGCAGTGTATAGTACATTCTGTTTGAGGTCGACATAAATATCTCTAATAACCTCATGATTTAATGTTAATAGGTAATAGAGATTTGTGCCAACCTCAAATAGAATTTCATTCAAGTCGATCAAGCTACCACCGAATCGTAAGGTTTATCTTTTAGAGAAAATTCGTTAGAACGAACTCCAAAACAGATACTATATCTACACAGATATGTACCTATTAAATGGGTAATTCACAACGGCGGAGGTCCAACATTTTCATAGTAATTGCGGATTATTCCTCAAACATGTCACAAGTTTTATGAAACTTGTGTGGCAACACTAAGTTAAACAAATGGACGCATCTCATTGACACAGTTAACAGTGCTATGCGAAACTCGCGACCGCGGGCGGAGGTCTGCGTAAATTGCAACTTACTTATTGGAATTGCAATGTTATCAGTTGGAATTAATCGCACATACATGTTTTATTACAAAATTATAGTTCAACGGGGGAGGTATCACCGCTGACGTCATAATCCGCCGTGAACCAACTCTCGTGCTTCATTTGGAGAGATGTGATTGCAGGCTACACTTAAAAAGGAAGCATCCATCGAATCCTCAAGAAGTGTAGTCGTAGAAAGTATCTACGACTTCAGATTGGATGTGGATTTCTATGGGCTGAGATGATTTAACATAAGATGTCCTGTATGCTCGATTGCTACTCCATCTTCCAAATGCAGTATCATAAGAGAAAATTAGAACTAAATGTGTAATAAAGAGAATTAGAAACAGAATTAGGCTTAGAATGAGCAGAGTTAGGCAAAAGTCTATCAAGTGCTGATTCGCAACCTATTAAAATTTAAATTTTTATTTAAATTTCGCAATCGCAATTTAAATTTCTATCGTAGGAATAGGTTTTGTATGCTTCTTTTTATACATAAAGAGAATAATAATAATAATGCATTCAAGAGTGTTAAGGATATGTATCCGTAACACTCTCGAACGAATTACTATTATGCGAGAAAATAGTATTTATTACTTCACTAATGTATCTATACAAACAATTACTATTAAATGTTAGATAACGTGTTATGCTTTGTAATGCCAACACCACGAAGTACAATGACACACATAGACTTTGCAATAATTGTTAATTATGTTTTCTATAAATGGCGAATAATATGCGTGAGAATCGAGGCAATGTCTGCCTGATGACTGGTGCGGTTTTATTGCACCTTTCGAATTGCTCGAATTTAAATAATATACTTTAAATTATAATTATAAAATCTTCCTTTATTTACATTTTAGTAATATTTATATTTAGTAATCAAAATCTTAAAACTAATTATAGTGAAAGCCTAACCTAAACCGTCTAAAGGGAGCCCGTGCCAATGCGGCATGGTTCCAAGAACACTAGCTGCATTCCCGCGTTGAATAGCAATCGCAATTATCTGCGCGAGATATTAACCAGCCCTCTTGTCATGTACTCTATGTACGTCAATCAAACGTGGTTCTATTTGTTTAAAATTTTTTTTGACACACGGACCCCACGGGCCAAAGGTTTCAAAGCCAAGCGGAACAAATACGTAATCACTGCTTAGTGAGACATGTATTTACGCAGCTTCGCTTCTTCTGCAATTAATTAATTTCTTCGTCGTAAATTGTAATTGCTTCGTTTTCGATTACATAATAATGCGTCGATAGGCGGAAGATAACGTTCTTAATTTATAAGTATTATTGTGAATATGTGGTTACCATGTACTTATTACTGAGCGTAAAAGTAATTATAATTTTTTTTTTTTATTATTGCGAAAGAGTAAGAAAGGGGCATGCAGGCCAATTGGTGTTTAGTGGTCACTGCAGCCCATGGACAACCACTTCCAATCTCAAACAGAACAGAAGTTCTATTTAAGGATGGACGCGGAT
>DWON01006998.1:0-13332 GCA_018251015.1 Phocides pigmalion okeechobee
TGGGGAGGTGTGGTTGCCAGATACACATTATTGGAGGCGACCATGTTAGTCCTCAAGAGTAGGAACGCATCCGCGTCCATTCTTAAGTATAACCTCTGTTCTATTTGAGATTGAACGTGGTTTTCCATGGGCTGCAGTGACTACTTAACATCAGGTGGCCTGCATGCCCGTTTCTTACTCTTTCACAATAAAAAAGCCAAGTCTATGTAATTTCTTATTAGTTTCGTGCGCATCTAATTGTAACGTCTAAAAATAATTATTCGTTACAATTAACAGTGATAACAGATGCTAGTGATGGTATAATAATCATTATAATTAACATTATACATAGTTAAGACATATTTTAGCTAAGGTCATGGACGAGAGCAAATTGTAGTTTGAATATTTGTAGTAATTATAAATAAATATAAATAATTACGTAAATAAATATAAGAATTTTATAAATAAATATAAGTATTTTTATTTTATTTTGGAATATTAAATATAATATTCCATATATCATATTAAAACTAAAATATTTGTAAAGACATGAAGTTTACAGTTTAATAATAAATTTGAGAGTAATTGCTATTATACAAGATGCTAAAAGTGATTGCCTCGCTTTCATATCGGTATAATTAACATTGAGTTTTAAACGGTGTGCTTGTCTTGTTGTGTGTAGGTCAAGGTCCGATATCATAGTTCTACGAATATATACAGACGCTTTAATGACTTTGTCATTCATAATTAGTTTTAACGATATTGAGTTGTTTTTACTTTGATGAGTCAATCTGATAAATTTTGGTCAAATTATTTTTAGAACACGATTTTTTTTTATACCGCATGTATGAGCAATTATGAATGTTAATTGCCCACTGTACGCGATTAATTCAAATTCTATTCTGAGTTGCTCAATCTACGAAATAAATATAATGTATGTCATTGACGATGACTTCTTACTGTACTCAATTCAAAAAGCTTAATTTAAAAGTAAATAATCGTGACAAGGAATCTTTACATTACATGTGTCTATATATGGTTGGTGGACAATAGGTATTTAATAAAAGGCTAACGGTCCGAGCATTACGACATTAGTTCATGACCGAACACTTCGTGGCGAAATTTTCTCTACCGAATCATTTTGAATCGTTTCAATGTAGTAATGCACCCAATTATTACGACATTGATTACGATATTATGTGCCTTTGAAAAAAATTGTAAGTCTACAATTAGATTTATGTATGTGAAACTGACTTTTAAAATAAATTATTCTTATTTCACAAGTCTATGCGTGTATATAATCAACGTTTTATACTTATAATGGGGTTAATAATGTAATTTTAATCTGCAAAAAAAATACATACCAATAAATAATAATTATTTTATGATATAATTTCGCTTTATTGGAAGACATTCACAAATCTGAAAGTTTGAAAAATTCTGTGATAATTCTTCTTTTTTATTTTTGGTGCTAGAGTGACAGTAAACGAGCGTGCAGGCTACTTGATATTGTATGGTTACTTGATGTATTGGATGTAGTCATGAATCTGCACATCCAATCATAAATAGGATTGAAGACCTGTCTGATAGCCTACGTAGGTACCATGCTTATCCTGAGGATTATGACATTGGTCTCAGTACAACGTGCAACTAGGAACCACCTGTTATTTATCACAATGCGTGATTTGAATAACATATTTTCATTGTTCAAATACGCGTCGACATCATTAGTTAAGCCGCGATTACCGTCGCGAACTTAGAGTTTAAAATTGTAAACACGAGCATTAACTTTTGAAGTGAATTTTATCACTGAGTTTCGACTTCAAGATGCTATTTTACTAAATAAAAGATTCGATACACGGATTGAATGTCGCCTGTTTCAAAGGCCATTTAAAAATGCTGTGTGCCTACTCCGTTAAAGACTAGTTAGTAAAGCTATTAGTTGTTAGCGTTAGCTGTTATATTTAAGCGGTAATTGTAAAGGTGGTCCGAGCTTTCAATTGATGTTCTATTTTATAGCACGATTTTTCAAAGTTTTGTACGTAAGATACATTGTAATATGTTTGTATACAAATGCTTAAAAAGTGATAATCCTCTAATTTAGTTTGAACCGTTCGGTATCATGTAGTTTAAATGATTACGATATTCTATGTTTATCAATGGCGGGTTATCATAATTTTAGTGTATATAAGGTAGGTAATGTCATCGTAAGTAAAGTTAATTAGTTAATAAATAAGCGCATATATTGCCGTTCATGAGGAATAAGAAAACTTCTTAAATATGTTAAACACTGACCCACATAAGATACACTTAATTTTATTATGTAGGTACCTACCAAGTATTTATTTAATTAAAAAATAATAGATATGGATAAGTTTTATGAAGTATTGTTGTTGATGAGATAATGATGTACCGTTGCAGGTCAATGAAAGTCCCATCTCATCTCTCTCATCTCAATTATTAATAAACAAATAATCTTAATGTTTTATCCACGAATGAAAAACAATTGAAAGATTATTCCAAATCCTTAACCAATACAGGGCTAACTTACGAATGGCCATTGTTACGGTTGAGTTCAAATTCCTGTGGTCGGGTAAAGAGGCTGTGACGCAATCAGTTCGTCTCCAACAATCCGCTTGAAGGCTCAAGGAAAATTACTGCCCACAGCCGCCATTTCGAAAAAATCTAGTCTAAGTGTTTATGGGACGCACTTACTTTCTATTACTGGAAAATGGACGGCATTGCACACTATCGAAGGCTACGTATTACGGCCGTTTGGTTCTAACTTATCGTATAGTTTTAGACAAGAACAAAGGAAATTAATAGACTCTTAACATTAAAAAACGCAATAAAGATATGAAAGAAGACTAAGCTAGTTCGAAATGCCAATCATTGGCATGCATCTCTATTTTTTTACTTCTTTAACTTTATGTACGTATTAATAAATATTTATCTTTTAGTCTAATTTCTTTCTACTCGTTTTAGCGAACTAGTGGAGTCCTTTTCCGGGATTAATTAACAGAAAGGGAGAGAGAGCGAGAAGAACAGAATTATTAAGTAGGACTCTGTTTTATTACTTTGTCCGTGTTTGTAGCAATTACAGTTTAAACCTGACTATATGAACTATAAAAACCTGGAACAGGTTATCAATAAACGAGCTAGTAAAACAATATTGATTTTTTATTGAAAATAGCGCTGATAATTAGGGTAATTTACTACTTTTGTTTAGTTTTTTGCGTGTATAGTAATGTTAAGTTAAATTCAATATCAACATATGACTATTCATTAAAGGTAATAATCAAGGCATTATTATTAATTAATGGTAATAATAAAGGCACTGGAGACTTCATACCTATGTACTGATTGTATGTGAAATATGTTAACTAATTATTTTAGATTATAATGTGTAATTATGCAGCAAACAAGAATGCAGTTTATCTTATGGTAAGTAGTCACTGCTGTCCGTTGGTATATGAAATGAAATTTGTATAGAATCGTAGCCTTGTCTAAAAATTATTTGTAACCACTAATAATTAATATAAAGTGCCTGTCAGTAAACCTCATTATGTCATTCAAAGGAGACCAAACCAGCGTTAAAAATACTGTTAAAATTAAGAAATACGATTACTAGTCCTAATAATTTTGTGGTATGGGGTCGTTTTATGCGAAAATCCGTTTCATAACTTCACGTACTCAATCTAATCGCACACAGAGTTTTAGTATTTGTAGATAACTACTTGTTTTAATAGTACACTTAATTTATTTTTATATCATAAACAATACAGTTTATATATAAATTTCAATTACAATAACATTAAAACTACATAATTATAATAAAAGTTAAACTTAAACAATCTAAAGAAAATCCGTGCCCATGCGGCATGGTGCTAACAAAGCTAGACATTCCCGCTTTCCATAAGGATGACAATTATTTATGCGAGATGTGAACCTGCAGTTTTATCACCGGCGGTGTCAATCACACGTGGGACTAGTTGCTTAGAAAATGAGTAAACTTTATAAAAAGAAACATTGGTAAGTTTTAATGGCGTTTATTTTCGAATGAATAAAAATGGAAAATTTCGATACCGGGTGATTTGTGAATAGAACCATGACTATTTGTAGGGTCGTGATGGTAGTTGCGACCCGTCGCTTGACCTCTTGCGACCCCGCGCGTGTACATCCGATCACGACTGTACGATCGAAAAAGTCTACGGCGAAATATAACTTAAATCAATCAAACTTATAATTTCTGGCTCAGTCTCCCGGTTTTTATTATCCCTTTTGCCGACGTCAAATTCCGCTTCTTAATAAAAAAATTCACAGATTTATACGAACAAGTCATATTAAATTGTCCATCTGTAGTCTAAGATTAAACGAAAAAGACTACGGCGAATTATAAATCAAATCAATCAAACTTATAATTTCTGGTATAGTCCACCGGTTTTTAATTCTCCTTTTGCGTGTTGAAATCCGCCTTAATCATAGTGATTTTCACAGATTTATAGTAATTTAGTGGTTCTCCTGTTATTTAAGAATTAATCCATTTAAATATTTATGTTTTACTTTTGTCCAGATGTCTATAAACGCTAATCTTTTAAACAGCTTAAGCAAATACTTTTCACTAAATTCTTCTCATTTGTGAATATAAATAGATTTTAGTGTAATTGAGTAATCTAGCTGAAATTATATTTTTTTTAGTAATTAATAAACAGTTTTAAGATTTTCTTTTATGTGGGATCCAGGAATTAGTTTTATTTAAATTGATTACGTGATTCCGCTTATTTATTAATACATTTACGTCGATAAGTTTTGTCATTGTCAGTGTTGATTATATTGACAGGTGACGCCTTGTTATTAGAGTTTAGAGCGCGTCCTATTCTCAATTCTAATTATATTTTACCATCGTTACATAATGAGACATCGGACGCTGAAGGGCCAGTTGTGCAAGATGCGAAAATGTAGACGAACACTCACGCACGATAACTTCCAAGATATATTTTTATTGGAAGTAACAAACGGGTATGTCGTCATATTTGACGGTTACTGTTAGTCAATGTTTATATATCCTTAAAAGATATAGAATAGGAAAGTAGTATCTAATATTTGTTTATTGAATGTGATTTAAACGTGATATTCTGTTCATTCTTTCGTTATATCCTACAAGATAAATCTAGTCTAGAGATAAAGTTCTGAGTCTTAGCCTTATATGATGTTACGATACTACTTACAAGCTGCGATGTGATTTCACACGTGTTTTACGGTTTTTGCTCGCGACTGACTCAAATACTTCAAGGAAGTGGAATAACTAGAGCACAGTGGCACTACACACGGTAAACGAAGTAAGACGACTATTAATGTCGTATCTAATTAGGATTTTAATTTACCAGACGACAATGTATATAATATTTAATTGGTTATTTTGACGGCACGCTTGGCGCAGCACTCACTAATGTAACGTGTAGATGGATCGAATTCAGCGCCTGGCTAGGTAGATACATAAAAGACAAAATAAGATTTCTGTATGAAATCTGGAAAATACCTATTTACCGTGACAACCAAGATAAATGAGCTCCAAGTGTACGGCGATGGGTTTAGGAAAGCTTATTATAACTAAACTTTTATTTTATGAGTAAAATACACATATGTAATAAAAAATTAAATGATGTTGAAATACATGTAACTTGTAATTTTTAATGTTAGGTTGTATTATATATTATAATATCATTTGAATTATATAAAAAGTTACATAAAATCTGGAAAAATGACAATTTTTTTTTTTATTATTATGAAAGAGTAAGAAACGGGCATGCAGGCCACCTGACCTGCAGGTCACTGCAGCTCATGGACAACCACGTCTAATCTCAAATAGAACAGAAGTTAAGTTTAAGAAAGGACGAGGATACGTTCCTACTCTCGAGGACTAAGATGGTCGCCTCTAATAATGTATATCCGGCTACCAAAAACTAATGTTGATAAATCTGGCGTTAAATCATAAAATCGTTCTGTAGACACAAATTATTTTATATTTGCAATTGGCTGTATATGCATACATACTTAAAACGTTGTTATAAGTTACAAGTTAGTATTGTTCATTTATGTATAGAAATGGTATATCTCCTCACGGCGTTCTTTGTTCTTTGCATAGACATAACATCGAATTTCGGTGAAATTTAAATATAAATAACACATCGGAGCGCATCTCTACATTCACAAGCCGCCTATTATAAGTTATGACACAAACGTTGCGCAACCCAGACGTGCTCTGTAAAAAACGAGCCCATTGTCAGTAGGGTTATCACCACCAGGCCGTTGGATTCACAATATAATTCACAACTCGTTAACAGCGTCATTGTCCATAAAATACATATGGAATTTTTAATTGTGAATTTTTGAATGATTTCTAATTTCCTTGCTGATTTTCATTTTACATGAAACTTCGTCTAGTTCACTTTATAATATTAGTTTAGAGAAAATTTTCAAAAAGATTTTTTTCGAATGCACATTTTAATTTAACAAAGTTAAAAAACAACTTGCAAAAGTTAAACTTCTCTTAAAAATGCATATTCTATTTTAGGCATAAGATGTATTTTTATTAACACTTCAATAAGGTACTACATTGAACGTTATAGTTTTAAAAACTGAATTACGGGGCTTAGTTATAGCAGACGGTCAAATGAAAATCGAATAATATTTGTTATATAAACTGAACTTACATATTGTAAATAAAAGTACTAATGAAATGATTACTAATAAATAACAAATTAATATATACTAATTCACTAAGTACTACGCAACGTATAAGACATCCGTTATTTTTTGTAATTGTCATTCTGTATCTATGCCAATGAAAATAACCTGGTATACGCCAACCCTAAGGTTGGTCGCATGTTCGTCACGGGGTCACCGTGGTACCTACGTGTTGTTTTCTTCGGATTCTTTAGATGATTTCATTACATTCAGGTGTAGTTCCTCGCTACGCTTTTCTAACGGCCCTAATGTTGACTTCTACAGTCACAAGCCTCAGGTGTTCGAATACATTCGGACTTAATCGGGAAGACACTACTGCTTACTTTGAAGAGTAAAATAGATTAGCTTATATGATAATATCGTAATAATGCATTTTCGTTTGTAATATATGTAATATGAAGTGGACGCTTCTCTGATTTTTCGAAGTTATGTGCGTATTCGAAATTAGTATACGTTGCTTTAACGGTGTAAGAAAACATTATGAGGAAACTACATGCATGGGCGTTCTGCATAAAGTTCTCAAGGTATGTGAAGTTTACCAATTGGCTTTAGGCCAGATGGTGGACTAATGGCTTAATCCTTCTTATTTTGAGGAGAGACTCTTGCCCAGTAATAGGTAGATGAAATGATTCAAAATTACGTCTCTTTCATCGGCCATCGTTTTACGGTTACGTCGGCCTACGATCACTTAGCCTTGCTAATTCGTGAAGTAACGACTTGCGTCACATCGAATTAGTAATCACCTAATTGTAGTTCACTGCACATTCCCTTACCTATATTTATCCTAAATACAAGCCAAAGGGTGGAATTCATGATTAGCATATCGCTTTTATAAAACGTGCAAAGCTTAGAAACTTGTGTTATTAAATTTGAAGTTTGGTACAAGAATTATAGGAACAGCGGTGCAACGGAATGCACATCCACTGCACATTTTGATATATTGTAAAATGTAAAATGTGTTGTATTTAGTTAAAATATCGCTACTTCAAAACAAAAGGGCCACAAGTCAAAAATATTCAAAATCCTTTTTATTGTAAAAATTCAAATTTTGTCGGTCACATATCCGAATCAACCATTAAAAGCAGAATAAAAATATCTTTCTAACAGTGTATAACACCTATTTATCAGTTTTAAAATTACAGAGCAATTATACAAGAACTGATTTTGAAAACTTTAAATGGCTCTCCTGTAAAATTAGGTCTATTCGCGTTGTGGTCCTTTTGTTTTGAAGTAGCGATATGTACATGATACAACCAGAAACATGCCAAAGTGATAAATAATTTATAAATTAGAAATAAGTGGCTCAATTATAATTGAGCTAAATGAAAGCATTCCTAGTTACTCCAAAATATAACTGATACGTTATAAGTAGTTAAATACATATTTAACATTATAACTTATTCATCCGTACATAATCAACTATAATAGAAAATAAGACAGTAACTATTTCATCGACTTCAAAAAAGGTGGTTTTCTGTATTCTAAAGTTTACCAGTGTTTTGTAAAACTCTTCGAGGCACGCGAATAGAACCGCCTGATCAGCTTTTATAGTTATACAAACAAACTATAGATAAACACTGTTCTGACTTGAGCCATGTCTAAATTAGTATGAGTGTTGCGCGTTCCGAACGCATAGGACCGCACTTTCAACAGTTTGCGACAGGCCTGGCGCAGACGTCGGCTGAGCCTAGGACTTCCGCTATTGAATAATCGTGGCCAATCTGACTGACATCATCTGTGCATTTGGATATTTCAACACATACAATAACAATTGTAATAAAATTGTCAACAGAACTCTATTGATTGCGGAAATTTCGAATAACCTGTTTTACATATAATGTTTAATATACAAGCGACGAAAGTCTACAACTTAGTCCAGTAAGCATCTGAATATGGATCTTTGTGGTTAGAATGCCTAGACCGCACCCAAATAGAATTCCTTTCTTGTCTGTCACTTGGTGTAAGACAGTGGTTGACAATCTTTTGGGAGGCAAGAGCCGCAAGATGACCGAATAAACTAAAGGAGATATATGTTCTATCAGATAATTTGAAATTACTTCTAGGGCGTCCAACAAAGTTTAATAATTGTTATTATGTGATAAAAGCAGAGACCGATTATTTTTGCCATATTGGTCACCGATCCTACTCCTGACCGCACTAACTTTGTAGATGGTTTATGATTTACAGAAGACGCAAGACACACAACAAGCGAGTCTTATTATCTTTATTTATTCAATCGAGCATTCGAATCAAACATTCATTTATTACGTAAACAATAGCCATAATAATTTTAATATACAAATCTACACAATAATCTTTTCAAATCAATTCGAACAAACATTGAACAACATTGACTTGTTTGGTAACAGTGAAAACACCAATCCTATCTGGTGATGTTATTTTATCTTGCTACGGTTGCCGCTCCAAATTGAAAACAATCAAGTATTACCGTCATGGATAATTAAATGAATGGATGTTAGCGATCCAAAAGCATTCTCTATTGAAGATATTGTTCTGGACATGATTACTCCGCCTCCGCATTCATCATCCCTGTCAATGCATAAACTGACGTATGCCGCGAACGTTCCAAACAGACTTTCGAAAGAAAGGATGAAATATTTCATTTTGCTTAAGTAGTATATACATATAATAAGAAATAATAAATAATAAAAAAATAAGCAAATTTGCTGCTGTATACCACAATCGAAAAAGGGCGAATGTCGTAGTCAGTCGTAGAAATTAAGAATTACCATACATTTAGATTGTTTAACTGCGTTTTGGCTTTGCGTACCATCTTGGCTAGTCGGGTATTTACCCTTTTAAGTAATAAACTAGTAAAAAAGTAGTAGTATAAATTTAAACAAGTATGCAGTTCTTCGGCTTTGAGTTGTCATTTCGATTTTTGGAATCTTCGAACATTTGCGAACTTGTCCAGTATGATTTCAGGGACAAAAACACATCACCAATTTGACAAACGGCACCTTATAATAGCAGTTTTATTATTGGTTACTCGTGTGGTAAGATTCCGGCCTCTCTCACGAGGAATCCAAGATTCGGCACCCTAGCGCCCTGACACGCATTTCGGAATGCGCCTTTTTAAAAGTAATTTTTAGTTGTTTTAATAGTGGAGGAGCACATCGTAAAGAAACCTTAGTGCTCCAAAGTCCTCAAACTCGCACTTGATAACTCACGGTAGACTGTGGCGTAATTCTTCTAAGTAGTATAAGTTGATCATAAAAAGAACAGCAGTGTTCTGAAGTAATTGATATGGTAAGTGGGAAATTCCAAGTTAATCCTCAGGGACTTCGATATCTGCGACTGACCTCATGCAAGACGTCATACTTATATTAAGTTAATGACGGATAAATACCGAATGGAATAACTAGTGTTTATACAACTTTTAACGCTTTTTGCTTTTAATGAAAATGACAATCCATGAAATACTATCGGCACACGAGAGAGATAGTATCGATAATGAGTCGGTTGAATACATTGAAACCCTTGTGGTGTTATATCTAATCAGACGCTCGTAGAAATCGGTTTCGTGTTACTAGCCATTGTAACTGGTGGTTTGTGAAATTTACAAATATACCACTTGCATTTACTCGTATATTGGTACTATTTACTGTGCGCGAACATTTAGTAGGCAATGGATTAAATAGCTTTTACTCGAGTCTCATGTACGATAGTACCATAGATTTAGATTTTTTACTATCTATTCTCAATCTATGAGTACCATATTGTTAACTATTATTTAATTTTTAGTAGAATAAATATTATAGCAGGTTGGACAGCGTGTCTTACTGTCAATAGTTCTTTAGTTTTTACGCTACATTATTTTGAGGTAAAAGATAATTTATAATACTATCATGATGATATCTTTATATAACAGTGAAGTCAAACTCGGTTAGTCCACAGATTAAATATAAATAACAATTTATAAACTTGAAATCACAGTTAAAGACGGACACATTAAAGACGGACATATCGTAGCTGTATTATAAGTTTCTCAACAAAAAATTCATTACAACAGAAACATCATACGAAACTCTTTAGACGAAGTTAAGTATATTTGAGTAAGTTACTATTACTTGCTAATAAAGTTTAAAATGATTTCGAATGCAATATGATATGACAGTCAAAGCTCTTTGAAAGTGAATCGAACTCCGTTTGAAGCCTAACCTAGAGAGAGGTAGCGGTTTTCCGAATTCAGTCCAAGTCTCCGTCTTCTCAACAGGCAGTAAATTATGCCATCAACATTTATTTATGAGCGAAGAATAAAATAGATTTCGCTAACGTGACGGACACCACGTCACGTGAAGCGCGAGCGATGCCGTCTAACGAGATTGGCCGTGACAGTACAGAGATGGTATGCCTTAAATAACGAGCGGGTACAGTTAATGGCGACTGATATGTTCTATAAACGATATGTAACATCCGTGAATGTACTGTTAATATTTACGAGCTTCGGTGCGCAGTTCCGCTCGTGAGCCCTCCAGTACGTGATTTGGCAATTTTACGCAGGACCGGAAAATATTATTTTGTGAAGAATTGTTACGTAATTGGCATTTAGCGGATAGTTGACTGGAAATTGACAGTTATTTTTAAATAATCAAGACCGAAAGACTTGTAAATACTATTTAAATATGTATATCTATTGTTTTCTTGTATCAGTATTGCTTTCTTTTTTAATTAGTGTTTTTAGGACATCCGATACTTTTAATTTTTTAAGATAACAATATTAACATATCTAAGTTTTTGATTAAACACGAGCTTTCTATAAATATTGGATCAATTTGGTAGGAAGAATGTTTGACACACGCACACACGCAATAATTTATAACTTTTCAAAGGTTTGCAAAGCTAAGCAAATTTGACAAAAACAAATATACTTGGCTTCTTTGTATAAATTGTCTCAATCAAATCAAAATCGTGTTATTGCAATAACTTTCATGTATTTAATTAACTGTATCTGAATATAGCCTTTGGTATTTACTGCGAAGTACTATGTTGTACTGCATAAACAGTGGTATATACTCAGCTGAAAACACTAATCATCTTAGTTATACAAGCGTAAAAGTTAAAGGTATCAAGTACAAACTTAAATAAGACTTAATTCCTTTTTGAGGTTGGATATTCATGACCACTTAATCCGGTGATCTAAATTCCCGTTTTTTACTTTTCTCACATAAAATATATATAAATAAGTGCTCATTGTATATTTCACTCAATTATATGGGGTTATATCATGTATCCAAATATCTTTGCGTATATGTTACTTATAAGTGGACAAAATACACTAATTTAGGTACATTAGCGTGCGACGTCCTCGTGCCATTTCGACTTTTGTTCTTTGTAAGGCTGCAAATATGTAGGACTGCGATTGTTGGTGCCGACAAATGTAACATTGTCACAAATATGCAATTACCTTTGCTGTTATAGTCTTATTTTTGTCTACAAAAGAACGTGCACATACAACTTTGTAATAGCACGTTGAACAATAATGTCATCAATTACAAAGGGACACAAGACGATTAAAAATACAACGTGGGTTTTGAAATGCTGGTAATTTCCCGTGATGAAACATTAATTTCTCTGCAATGTACTCCGTAAACCAATATCGAAATGTAGTTCGGAATTCGATGCACTGGACAATTTAAATAAATTACCTAGGAGTACTCAAATACGTACTTACAACATTTTTTATAATGTATTTGCGCATTAAGAAGATACGTTTCCTAAAATGGTTAAACAAATAATGAAGGCTTATAAAGAAATGTCTAATTTTCAAAGTTTGTAATATAGAAATGTCTGTTTAGGTGTCTGTTTATAAAGGTTGTATTCACGTATTTGGATACATATCTCCTCAAGAAATGAAAGTAGAATAACTTGGGGCCTAGTCGTGGATTTTTAAAATATTTTAAAGACAGAGGTTTACAAACCTAATTCGAACATTGGACATAATGGACCCATTCTGTGGGCAATTTTGAATTTTTGTCTTATCTGCTTTAAATAGGAAAAAAGGTTTTTTTTATCCATGTAAATGAATGTAGACTTTTCAGGGTCTCTGGCCATGTGTTTCGTGTGTTATATAAATGACGGTTCTGCGGACACCCTATTTAATTGCCTGCTCGCTAGTCTCTCATAACTAGTGTCACTACATTTCCAGTGCAAGGTCGCAGTTCATGTAAGCGGCCTCACTACATAACAGCCCTTTATCCGCGGATAATTAAAAATCAATATGCAAATTCGATTTATAGAAAACTATCAATTGCGTAAGCGCTTGAACTTTTATTACAGTGAACTGTAACACTAGTTAAAATCCGTAGTAAGTACTTATTGAGTAGCAATATGAATTTCTCATTAGTAGTGAGGATTTTAGTCTATTTGAATAAATTTAATTGTTATTTTAAGCAAGGAAGTGGCAAATGAGCATGCAATCCACTTGATATGCAGTCATTCTTGATTTTTTTAATTGACCACAGTATTCTACAACCTTCAAACATAACCTAACTGTAAAGTTAGTTTTTAAAAGGTGGTAGAGCTGTTAGAGCTCGCCCGGGGCGGTACCACCGCCACCTTCATAACCCGCCGTAAAGCAACATG
>DWON01006999.1:0-13332 GCA_018251015.1 Phocides pigmalion okeechobee
GATTTCAGTCGTGTTTGTGATTGTTCGTGGATATCTATGAATTATATGGGCTACGAATACTTAACATCAGGTGGTTTGCATGCTCATTTGATACTCTTCTCCCGTAAAAAAACTAATCTTTTACGAACTGCTAAAGTTTACTTTAGCAGTTGTTTCTGCCTTTTTCAAAACCCAAGATCGACTTCAGATCGTATTCATAAGGACTACGATGTAATTACTTGCATACGACAAACAATACAGCTTAGATTATTGTTACTTATTTATTATGAAATATAGACATGTGATTGTCAAGTCGCCGCCATAAAATGTGAGCTTCCATCGCCCGAAAAACATATTCTTTTATATTATTAATTCGAAATACCCACGACTTAGTCTGCGTAGTTTATTATTTTAACAATATATTTTATCGGTAAACGCTTATTGCTTATAAAAATCGTAGCTTCTTACAACTTTGGTAAGTTTATATTCAATAATATATTGAAATATATAAAGCACAAGTATCTACCACAAATAATATATATACAGTCGTTTGTGCATGATGCGCACACAAAGACAGATCTCGTATCATTTTATTTATATACTACCCTTAAGCGACTACCCTTAGATCTGTTGTAAAATTACTTATTAGAAATATTTTTCAAATATTATTATGTAGCGTTATATATAGTATTTTAAGTAGCAATTATTGTTAACAAAACAGCTACGCGAATATTGTCAAGGTGTTGATATTATAAACACGATGCGAAATGTGCATTATTTAATACCCTTGCACTTTTTTGTAACTACCTACCCATAACTATTGTGATACTCGTACTTTATACTGAATTAAAAAACTTACCCAAATGGAGGATTTAGAGTCTAGTCCAATGCTATGCAAATAATTCGAAGCCCAGCTTACTTTTTTCGTTGGATTCTTAGATGGATTAATATTACTATCATTCTTTTTGTCGTCAAAAGCATTTAGTATTTGCGATTGTCCTTGTTCCTGTAGGAATTTATTTTTTTCGCACGTTGCATTGTCAACAATCGGTACTAGGATATTGTTGCCGATTTTTCGCCGCTCAGGATTACACAAAGACATTGTTGGAACAATAACAATATTTGGACTTTCGTATTGCGAGAAATACGATTTCGTATTCATACCTAAACTGAAACAAAATGGTATTTTGAATTGGATAATGGTAAAACATAGTTTTGTACAATAATAAATTACAATTATGACAAAAGCCGTAAATACCTATTTATTCCATTGTTTTGATTTTCGATTTTAGAAAATCCAAATAAGTCTTATAAGAATGTATTATTAATACAAACTATTATAAAATCCACGAAGAGTTCGTGTTTAGATTGACTATACATGTATGTATATAAGAAGATAATACACTAATTTTTATTAATTATTAATTTAGCAACTTACGTTTTCCAATACAACACGTGCTCTCACCAACATCCCAAAACTCGTATCAAAAACGTCAGTGCTTGTATTGAATCGAGGCCATTGTAAAAATTTGACAGAAATCAATGATTAACATTTCGACAGATAAGATATGACGTTGACATTTTGTAATTAATTATTTGGATACTCGGACTAGTCATATCATGGATATAGTAAATTTCGATGAGTCAAATATGTACTGTTTTTAAAACAGTCGCAAAAATGTTCATGCTCAATATGTATAATTTCATGCATATTTCACATTATAGGTTAGTATTTAAAACTAACATAAGAAAAAATAGATTTCTTAATTTTGAAAGGTGAAACTCATATGGGACCAAGTCTTACACAATACTAAACTGCTTTATGCAGAAACAATGAAACCATAATGAAAAACCAAATTTGAAAAGATTGTTAAGTAATTTGAAAAGTTGAGTTTACAAACACAATTGCTAATACGGACTGAATTTTTATATTTTACATTATATAAATGTATTAAATTATTACTTATGCTGTTTAATTGCTGGTATTTGTTAGTAGATTTAGGCTATTTTTATCTAAAATAATGGAACGCACATAATTTTAAGTCATTCCACAAAAGGATTTTTCGAATGAGAGACATGGATCTTGGATTGTTTTTTTTTTTATAAATTAATAATGTGATTATATATATATATATATTAAAATTTATTAAAACACAATTTAACATCAATCATATTTTATTTACATCTTATTATTTCAACAACAAAGAAAACTACCTTAATACATTATGTATAAGAAGCTAACAAGTAACATGATAATAGCTTATTATATTATACTTAAATTTTATTCATCTGCATTTTCAAAACGCCGGACCCACTGCTCAATATACTCCTCTGCTAATTGACTCATGGGATGCTCCAATTCTGAATGCCAAATTGAGCTACTTTCCGCTAGACTTGTGTTCACCGAGTTTCTAGGTAAAGCCTACATTACATCAAATAATGTTATATCTACTATAGTGTAATATACTAAAGAAACATAATTTTTGTATTGATTCTTTATAATTCAAATGCTGGTGTTGAGATAGTGTTCCATAAATACTTTCCCAGATATTTCATATATTGGTGATAAACTATTGCATTTCCGAGAGGGCTGCACCGATTGTACTTCATGTCTAGGAGTAGATGATAACATTGGTTGCATATCCTTATTACTATCATCACTGAAAGTATAAGAACTTATGGGAGAGTATAGTGCATCTTTATATTGGAGAACAACAGTTTCCAAGGAATGCATAGAACCATCTTTAGAACAGTCTAACAAATTATTATTTCCTTGATCATCTGTAGTGGTTATAGCAGATGAAGGAACTTGTATTTCACGATCGCCTTTTTTATTTTTCATTCGCTGAAAAAACAATATAAAATCAAAACAGGATTAATAAGATTGTAACGATAACTAAATCTTTAACAATATTTAGTTATCGTTACAGAGTATTTGCACTTCTGAACTTTTACTTAAATTATTTTATGATAGAAACTCATTTTATCTATAACCCAGTAGCTAAGAACTTTAACACTTTGATTGCAGCACTTGTAATATTGTATTTTTAGCATCTGTGTATCATCTACGAATACACAGATATAATATCCATATCCAGTGTTGTAGCTCCAAAGTAAACACAGCACTTTTGTTCGCCCATAAACCATACTGATTCGTCCATACAACACAGGTGTGTGTGCACTGCAAGCGCCTTTTGGCACACAATACATTGTCATTGCCACTGGGAAAGTGTTATCCGATTCCGTGCGAATGGCACCACACAAAAGAAATTCATGGCACAACTGTGGTGCCATCCACACGGAATCGGTTAACTACTATTTGTGACAGCTACATTCTACTTATCATTATATGCATTATTATTCAACAAATTACCTGTCTGGTCAGCTTAATTAATTCTTCAAGCTCATCTGAATCGCTAGAAGCTCTATTAAAATCGCAAGAGCTTATTTGTTCATATGTGTCACTGCCTGATGTAACGGTAATTGGGCTATACATCTTTGTAGTAACAATGATATCATCCTTTTTACTTTTATTCCCTTTCCTCTGTACATTCTAAAAAAAAAATATATTTTATTATAATTAATATAATCAATACAAGTTATAATAAAACCATTGTAATAACACATTTCAGATATTATATTATTGATATTTTACCATAACCACAAACATGAATGAGATCCCATCTGAGCTCAAATGTAGATGCTTTGCTACTTCTGACGACTAAGATGGTCGCCTCATTCTAAAGTATAGCCAGCAACCGCACCTCTCCATCCGAAACACAGGTAAATCTTTACGAATGATTATGAGGACGGCGGAGGTACCTCCCCGGTCGAACTATAGTCCTCCCACCTTTAAGATACTTTAAGCTACTCAATATAATTGTACAATTTTAACATTGTTTATTATAAATCTAATAATTATTGTTGTTTCAAATCATATGTTACTTGTGACAATGACAATATAAAATAACGCATTGAAGCACAATACCATGGATTTTGATTCCCTTCCAGAATATTTAGTATTTTTAGCAGTGTTCCTGTGGTGGTGCTGTGCACTTCTGCATCTGTTGCGATAACAGATTGGGACAGTTCGCTCAATGTTCTCTCTTCTCAGTTGTACTTTCCTAACACACTGTACTTTCTTTTTTAGTGTCTTCTTCTTTCTGGGACCCATCTTCTTATTTCCTTGTGTTTCTGAGTCACTAACTACGACCATATCCTGTCTGCATAATGTCAAATTGCTTAACTCCATAACTAGTTTAATGGGATTACAGTATCTTTGAGTCCAAA
The DNA here is from genome assembly GCA_018251015.1 of Phocides pigmalion okeechobee. Classification (NCBI taxonomy): domain Eukaryota; kingdom Metazoa; phylum Arthropoda; class Insecta; order Lepidoptera; family Hesperiidae; genus Phocides; species Phocides pigmalion. Next base: position 4,270 of record DWON01006999.1, read on the forward strand.
ATCTTTTTACTTCTTCAAAGAAGACTGCAATAAAAAAAAACAAAACACTATTAAAGTAAAAGGTGTTACTAATTCTTTCACTAGTATTACTTGAAGGAAATATCCAGGATTCGAAATGTTTTTACAGAATGAAAACGCTTTAGTTTATAACAGCACTCACAAATACTTTAATGTCCAGACATTTAAATCTATGCAAACTCTAAGGTCTGCATTATGTCACGGTATTTCCAACACCTTTTTTACACAGCAAGTAATTAAAAAAAATGACAAAATTACAATCACAACTTAAAATCATCATAATCACTCAAGCATGTCGAAATATTATACTAATAATTACAAATGTTAAAAAAAGATATTTGAATATATATATGTTCATTGGCCACAGTTACTCGGCAATACCCAATAACTACATAATTTGTAATATGGATGTATGCTATTATAAGAATAATATATATCAATCAAAACAAAATAAAAGATTTTAAAATATTTATGAACATATATTTTTAATTTTTCTTTTATCCTTACATGTTACTTGTTACTTCAAAATATGAGGTAATCTCTAATATTATCACAATGTGTGATTTTTATGGTCAATATATTATAAACAAATGTTACATGAATAATAGACTCAAGTTGTATTAATTTGTATAAAATAGAAAAGAATTACTAGCAAGTTATTTAGACACTTACAATTCAAACTTTCGCCCTTCCAATGAAATAAATCGTATTTCAACTGATATAGTGAACGACTCACAGCTTTTAATAAGTACTTAGTAAATTAGCGCGCGGCCTGCTTTTCCAAGGAAATATCGGTTGCAATAATCAATATTACCTAGAAAGCTATAAATTATAAACGCACTTCGTCTTGAATGATGGATGTCCCGTTTGGATAATTATTTTAACAACTTATATATACCCATTCGATTTATTCTTAAACACTTTCATTATTGTTATAATATTTGACTAGTTGAGGTGCAAAGTAGTCTAACACGATATGAAACTGCTGTAAAATTTTATATCGCATAAGTACCTACTAATAAATTTATAGTACGCGCCTGCCCATTCGATATACCTCCTACCCTTCAATTATTGACATTTGATTTGACGTGAATTGACAGTTTGTGTTACATCTTGTTTCTTTTTGATGTATTAGAAAATGTATTCAAAAGTACCTGTGTTTATTATGATCCTCAAATTAAAATTATATAAAAGAGCTTTAAGGGAAGTTTTTAACTGTGCGATAATATTTTAAACAAGTTCTATTTAGTAAGATAGTTCTAGTCGATTTAAACTTGTCGATTAAGTCGATTAAACTTGGAAGTTTTGGTATCTTAGATTTCGCGCATTGTGCATTTTTGAATTATGCCGCGATTCGTTAAAACTGCGGATCGAGTTTCAAACTAGGAACTATTAATAATACTTCTTGTAGACAGAATTAATCGTAGAAAATAGACAGGTTAATCATTAACATATTAGTATCATGTATTAATTGTAGGTTTGACTACTGCGTTCTTGACTCCTTACCCTTGCAATAACGTGTGTGAAGTGCAATCGTACTGCGCAGGTTCCCCGACTCCCCGCAATTCTCCCATGATTCTGAATCAATAAATTGAACAGACGATTCCTTTTGTAACAAGTACTTAGATTTATAAAGGCTACCCACGCATCAAAGCAATTACTTATGATTCCCAATTTGGAATTATTATAAGTAGAGAATAAATATACTGTAGGTATCTAAAGGTAACTTTACGTAAGTGAAACATAGAGGTAAGTATATAGGTTCTTCTACTAAAACATAACTTAATATTTTTTAATTGTGACATAGACACATAAAGGAGCTAACTGATCGGCATATTTCATAGCAATTGAAATTAAGGCCAACTAACAAACCACATAGGGTACCAACGAGGAAAATCAATACATATAAAATATGAAGGTAGCCTGACGAATTCGAATATAGTCAAAACTGCAGAAACTAAAGTCTAAGCACTAAGGAAGGAATTCTGGAAATTCCACTACTAAGTCCGCTTCTGTATGAGCATAGCCGCGCGTTAAAGTTATTATTAATAAAATCTAAGTAAAATATCCCCATCTCTTTTTATTATTGGATCTGAAATGAGTTAAGTATCATACGTACACTCAATACTTTTTGCTTGATGGCGGATAGACGCTGTAGGCAACGTTATAGATATCTACACCCTTTAGGCTCTGCGATAAACTTGTTAATGTCATATATATATATGAGTAAATTTGTATTTGATATTGTTTTTTTATTTATATCTGACACTCCTTTTTTCATTTAGTAGTATTTCTTAATATTGTTAATTTTATTTTAATGTTTGAGAATTCTATGTACGGACATGTCAAATTTAGTATATTTACTTCTTACACATAGTAGGTACCTACATTATTCTTGAAAAACTTTGACAACATAAATTCAACTAATGTTAAATACAAGTAGGTAGTACCAGTACATAAAAATATGAATTATTATAATAATAAATATGAATAGAGACCACGCCACGTTTCCGCCTTGTATTGGCACGATATCTTATGTCAGATTCGGGGAAACGCCGTGGGAATGAAGAAGACGATGCGACCATACCGGTATATGACATCGATCGAGAAACACTAGTATTTAAGGATCGAATAGTTTTATAATTAATACGATTGACCTGGCCCAGTTTCGCTCGGGTAATAGAGTTTATATTTACTTACATTATTTTTCTTTCATACATGCATCCAGTCATTATCTACTTGCACAAACTAATAATTAAAACATTTATTTCGAACGACGACTGAATTACTATATTGAATTCAACTATGTCATTTCTCGTTCAATTTGCAAATAAAACTAAAGTTATTATGCACCTTCCTCATGAATCACCCTACCTGTTGAAAACTGTGATAAAATCCGTCCAGTATTTTTTGAGTTTTATGAACAGACAGGCAGACGTGACGTGGGACTTCGTTTTTATAATTTAGAGATTAAGACATTCTGACTTTTAACATTGAGATTTTTTGTCTTTATAGTTTTATGAAATTAAATCTAAGTACATATAATTTAATTTTATTTTGTGCCCTCTACCCAGTAGTCGTACGTAATTTGCACGGAAAGTTTACTATCATAACTCGTACTAGCTCTGGACGTGATATTAGCAAGTTAAAACTATAAAATGACATGCTTTATCGTAGCATAACACAGTTGTGATACTAGTGACGTAGTTTAGTGTGTTTTTTAGTCTGTGGTTTTATTATGGGAGTAAAAAATGACGACGCTGCTGTTGCATTCAGTGATAATAGGAACAGGCATTTTGCTTCACAAGCAAGTAACAACATCTTGTCCTCTTAAGCATGTAGTTATTATTACACTGCCCAATAAGATGACATTTTATACGATGTCGTATCATATCTTAACAATTTTTTGCTTTTGATAATATTTCGTTGTGATCTCAGAGTGCTCGCAGATTTTTTATGATCTGTGTTGGGCATGGATTTTCCAATTACGCGGGGAGGTTTTCAATATAAGTAGTCCGGTATTTCTTTAATGTTTAAAGAATGGGGGTGGAGGAAGCTTAATATCCGATACAACTCCCGACTGCCTCATATGAGTTATTCATTTTAATTTTGCGTACGTCGAAAAAATGTAAACAAGTATTGATATACCTACAGAGTTTCAAATTATGTTGTTAATGTTATAAAAGTTTATTGTGCAATAAATGCTTTCATTTCATTTTACAATAAGAATATTAAAATTGGAACGTGTTTAATACTTACAACACTACATATAAGATTTTTTGTCTCATGTGTACCATAAACACACAAAGACACGTACACAAATACCCAGACCCAGAAGAGAAATCCAAATTATTGATTCAGATGTCGGTTTGGATAGAAATTAATTATATTGAGGATTTGCGCGTTTGTAAATCTCTCATCATTCGTGAAGCAATAATTATTTCAGCTGAATTAAAGAGGTTGACATGGGGCTCTTCAAAAAAGGTGCAAAAAGAGCTCTCCTTCAAAACCGGCGATGCATTGGCGGTTCCTCTGGTGTTGCAAATGTCCATAGGCGACAGTGATTGCTTTCCATCAGGCAGCCCGTCCGCTTTATCGCTAGGCTCAAATATAAAAAAAAAATAAAGAGTTGTGGTTGCCAGCTACACATACGAGTGAGGTGATTATTTACCACTTTCACTGCGCTGTACAACACTTGTGTATTCCGTGACGCAACGCGCTTGCGGCTTGTACACACCTGTCGTGTACGTACAAATCTGTATGGATTACGAGCGAACACAAGTGCTTTGTTTACGTCGGCGCTACAACACTGGAGTTGGATATTACGTCTGTGTATTGGTAGATGATTTGCTAAAATACAATATATCAGTGAACCGTTTCCTGTTTCCCGCAACACTAACCCGATCTGATACACTTATTACTCACGCTCACTAGCGTCGCAGTCAAAGGGTTATGTTTTTAGGAGTTGAACACATGCGCCGGCTTTTTTCTCCCGGTCAACCTTAGCAAACACGGCGCCCAAAGCCGATGTACTGATTTTACATTGTACCCTTGACATTCATTAAGTGTATGGAACCTTACAATGAAATAAAATATTTGAATTTGAATTATATGCAATCGGACAGGATTTTACTTCTTTTTCAAATAGTGGTTGATATGATTGGCCATGGACTGCAGCGACCACTTAACACCAGGTACTCTGCACTTTCTTTTGTTACCTTTCTATTACAAAAAAAACGTAATGTTGTATTGTATCAGATTACCCTATAACTTTATACTTCTTATTTACGAAATATATTTCAAATATTCACAGTATTCATTACTCGCTTCGTATCAAACAGACTTTGAGCTGTGTAAGTGCAACTGACGATGGTTAACATTATTTTCTTTGACTCTTTCGTTGTATTTAAAGTGAAAGGCTCCGTGATTCACATACACGTTTATGTCCACGTAGCAAAAACGTCGCTGACATTCAGTACAAATATTCATATTTAGTCAAACGCACGTATCCAATGTAAGTTACGTAGTGTGGCTGTATTTGGATATCTATTAGAAATGCATATTGTTTATTTACTTTTTATATAATAATTGAGGTTCATTTAAATATTTCTCTCTGTGTAACAGACATTTTTTTTCATTCCATATGGTTCTAAAATTTTTGTAGGTATGTATTTTTTTACTCCTTTTTTTATAGTAGGTGTTAATTTTTTTTTTTTCAGATATTTCTTTTTATTTTTATATGGTTTCTAAAATACAGAAAGGATTTATTAATTATTCTCTACCAGAATATTTAATTTTTTTACAGTACATGTATTTTTACATTTTTACATGTACTTTATTTATAAAGAATTAAATAAACTTTTTTTTATTCTAGTGTTTTATATTATTTATATATATTTTTTAATAATACAATAATTGTCAATAAAGAAATCAAACCATATTTATCTGGAAACACATTTATTACCTTAGGACATTTATTTTAATTACAGCTGAATATATTTAATTCAAATTTATTTACGTAATTACGTATTAATATTATAATAATTAAATAATAATAAAAATAAATAAATATATTTTTTTTATTTACTGTGTAATAAACTATTGTGTCTTATAATAACATAAGGAGAGTTACTGGACTCATTCTTAATTTATAACAATGCCTCATAGGTATTTGATTTTAATTTTAGTTTATTTGCTGTCTCTTCAGCAGATTAATATCTGGAGCGAAAATAAAATTATGCCGTGAAGTCCCGTGAAAATCTCTGTAGTAGTATTTCAATTCTCTGGTTCGCTGGTATTAATTATTATCAACATCAACTTTACAAAGTTTATGTTTATTGCTCCATCTTAGGCCTTAGGAGTAGCAATTTATCTATGAAATACTTCAGGTAGAGGTACTTTTCGTAAGGATTTGTACAAGACAGGTCTCAGTGACAACGGATCTCCATGATGTGCATTTTCTTTTGTTATTTACATTACACTTGCGACTCGCCTCTCCTTCACCTCCTCCTTAGAAATCTCTGAAATTTTTGGCTTTTGTCTACTATAATATGTATTACACATAAAATTCTACTTGAATCTCTTTGTCAATTGATGAAAACCGTTGCGTAGTTTCAAAGATCTAAGCGTACAGACAACGGGAAGCGACATTGTTTTTATACTATGTAGAGATTAGCTGTATCCCTCGGGTTTGGCGTTAGAAACTCGCCGCCTCGTTCCAAAACGAAAAGCGGGAAGGAAGCGATTCCTTTTAATGGAATGATGATGATATGTACGATCAAACATTTGATTAGTTGTACTAATTACAGCCGAAACCCGTACAAGCAACTCAGGCTAAGCAACCAGCACCAAGTACGGCGAAGTTGAGTGCTCCTGGAGGTGCAGCGAAGTTAAATGCATCTGGCGATGCGGCGAAGTTGAACGAAGACATCACTAAACAAGGCGACCTGGTCCGGTCGCTGAAGACCGCCAAAGCCGAGAAGGTCAAGGTTGACGAGGCAGTCAAAACCCTTTTGGACCTTAAGGCCAAGTACAAAGCTGCCACAGGACAGGTTAGTACAATAACATACATCATCAAGTCTCATAATAAACATTTTAAATAGAGGTGCTGTAGTAACTTGTTATTATAAAACCGAAATGATAGTTAGAATAACGTATTTTTATTAGTTTAACGGTTTATATTTCAGAACAAATGTGTCGTAGAAACTACTTTAAGGCCAAGATAATGCTTGAATTAATAACAAACACTACTATTGACTCAAATTTACAATTCCTAGTTAGTAAAAAGTTAATCCTAAATATTTACAATATATTATTATTATACTTTCATTCCAAAATCCTGAACATTTATTCATCATCCCTAGTTATTAAAAAGTCAATTTTATTTTTTTAACATGTTATTATTGTTTTATACTACGTTTTTTGCACAAAGTATAATTTTACGAATATATTTTTTGCAATCAGATTTTTTTGATTCTGATTACTCTTGTTGTATACATGTTTAGGATTGGAAACCGGGAGCAGTGCCTCCAACATCGTCAGACAAGGCACCCGTCGCCACCACTGTTGTGTCCGGCGACGCATCCTTTTTGAACGACTTGATCATCAAACAAGGGGATCTAGTTCGCTCGCTCAAATCAGCTAAGGCCGAAAAAGTTAAAGTTGAAGAGGCTGTTAAAGCTCTTCTGGAGCTTAAAGCCAAGTATAAAGCTACTACTGGACAGGTCAGTACATTTGATTTTTTTTTTATGTGGGCAGAGTAACTAAGGAGCATGCAAACCACCTGATGTTAAATAGTCGCAGCCCATAGACATCCACGTACAACTACAAACACGCCCAAAATCCTATCTGAACTCGAACGTACATGCGTTGCTAAAGCTGCAGCTTGTTTGATTAGACTGAAGATATGCCGACAAATTACTGAAATATTGTATTTTTTAGTATGTGTATATCATGTATGCAAACACAGACCTAATGTCCAACCCCAGTCTTGTAGGGCCGTGTAAAGTAGCACTTTTGTTCACTCGTAATCTATACAAATTTGCCCGTACAACACAAGTGTGTAGCAGCTGTAAGCACATCGCGCCCACAATTACTCAGCAGTGTTGTAGCCGCAGAGAAAGTGTTAATTAACTGCACACTAAGATGTTCGCCTCGCTTCAAAGTGTAGCCGGCAACCGCACGTCTCTAACCGCAATACAAGTAATGTTTTACGGCGGATTATGAAGGCAGCGGTGGTACCTCCCCGATCGAACTATAGTTCTCTCACCTTTAAAGATTCTGTTGATTGTGAAGTACCAAATTACCACGCGTTCACCTAATGAAAAACAGTCACTGCTGCTCCATTTTCTTTTATCATAGAAGACGATGAAACAAGCGTGCAAGCCATCTGATGTTGAGTAGCCTCTGTAGCCTATGTAGATTTGTAAATAGTAACGTTATATTTGAGATCGAACGAAGATGCGTTGATACTAATAAGTAGACCGAAATGATCGTCCTGGTTTCAAGTACAAGCGGGAAATTGCAGCATTTTATTCTGAACACAAATGCATGACGGCGGATTATGAGAATCAATATTCTATGACAATCACTATTCGGGACCAGGATGGTAGCAGGATGGTAGCACTCTACCATTCTGGTCCCGGAAACTGCACAATTCTATTCGCAACACATATGGTTGATGTCGGATTATGACACTAATGATACCTTCCTGGTGGTAGAACAGTTGAAACATCTGTCAATAGTGTACAGTAGATTAGTCTTTTGGTTTATTGTCTGAGATATTATTTGATTTTATGTAGGATTGGAAACCAGGAGTGGTTCCAGCTTCAGCCCCCATCACACAGGCGCCATCTGGCGACGCAGTATCCTTGGACCAGGATATCATCAAGCAGGGAGACCTAGTACGTTCGCTAAAGTCAGCCAAGGCCGAGAAGTCCAAAGTTGATGAAGCCGTGAAAGTTTTGCTAGACCTAAAGGCTAAATACAAGGCGGCCACTGGCCAGGTAGGTTTCCACATTTCTTATTTATTTTTCTAAGATTATACTATCTTGTCTGGAGAAGAAAAACCTTTATTATGTATCATAGGAGCGATTGCGCGGTATGTGGGATTTCCATCCACTAAACCCGTAAACCCTTCTGTGGCCTCTTCCTGTGCTTATCGCCTTAATCGGGCACATCTAAAACTATTGCTATTGCTTCTTATGGTCCGGTATTCACCAAGGGTCATCGTCGAAGGTACGGGGTTCGAAAACAGATCCGGATTATGGAAACAGCGTAAAAAAAATTCATACTATCGAGGTCTCCATCAAATTCCTACAGGCGTATAAAGTGCTCTAAATACTTCCTCACCAGCTCGCTAAACAATGATCTGAACCTTCTCATTTTGAGACGGGATAAAGGAGGACATATCCATATTTTAAAGGTGCCGTAGAGCCGTTAGAGTGTGGTTTCCGGATACACATTATTAGAGGCGACCATCTTAGTCCTCAAAAGTAGGAACGCATCCGCGTCCATTCTTAAATAGAACTTCTGTTCTATTTGAGA
>DWON01007000.1:0-13331 GCA_018251015.1 Phocides pigmalion okeechobee
TGCGTTCCTACTCTTGAGGACTAAGATGGTCGCCTCCAATAATGTGTATCCGGCAACCACACCTCCCCAACCGAAATCAAATCGTACGCTCCAAGCTCAATAACCTTGATATGGTAATACGATATGCTATAATTACATCGTCTCCGGTTCAATTTCATTATATTACGGGCATGACCTGAAAATATTCCAAGATCGGTGTCAGACGTCTCATCGTGATGGAATCATTCCGTGCCTAAGCGTGAAATAGCACTTTATCCGATCCTATGACCTATTTGTTATTCTGAGGATCATTACATTCATTTGACCGTGGAGCCCTTTTTAACATAATAAGTATCTTAAGACGTTTTACCTAAAACTCGCATCTGGTGGAAAATGAGAAGTGATCAGCGATGTAACCCTTTTGCTTATAAAACGCCTGTTCATTCTTGCCTTAAACGGCTCAGGATTATACATAATAAATCGTATTTTTTAACTTTTTATAATTATATTTATCGTTGATTGACATATTTCAGCATTTAATACTTTACCATACCGCACTGACACGGGCTCCCAGTAGATCGCTTAAGTTAGGTTTTTATTGTAATTAATTTTAAGGTATTCATTGTTATATTAAGGTTTATTATTTGTTTAAATAAATTGACGCTGCCGGTGGCAAGAGGGCTGGTCCAGTTCTCTGCGTGATAATAGCGACAGCTATACGACAGCTATACAAATTTCTTTTAAGATTCGCGTTAATTGTATTATTCATTAGTCTAAAATAAAAGAAAATATACATATGTAAGTAATATGCAATAAGAGTTACCGTAAATGTTGCAGTCGAAACCAGTCGCGTTCGCGGTCCGGACCAATGTCGAGTACGATGGCACGGTCGACGACGACTCGCCCGTGCACGGCAGCGCTATCACCTTCAAAGTGCGGGACTTCCTCCATATTAAGGTAAACATATAAGTTATTAAAATTTCAACAAGATTAAAAAAAAAACAATCCCTTACTCAAAAGCCTCTAAAAGTAAATCATTCCTTTGACATACGTAGCATACACTTTTCCTATAATATTGAAAGTTGAAACATGATGCCTATGCTGTAAGTGGTGAGAAACCAGGCTGCCTACTTCTTTAGGTCTACCATAGCTATTATGTTGCGTTTATTGCGTGCTATTGTGATGCGTTGAAAACAGAGGATTTAATTTTGAATGCATAAGACGCTGCTTACATCCCTTCTGTGACTAGAAAACATTTGACAATCTTAAAACAGCTGAAGAGCTCTGCAACCGTAGCTAGGCACTCTCTCAACCAAGTCACCTATATCCTTATGACACATTGTAACACTGCGATGGAGTACGCTTCATATTACCTCCAATTAGGGGAACAGAAACATGTGTATAACAATGAAACATTGAAAAGAGCAGCTATTCGTCTTCGATGACAACCACATTTAGAGGAGGATGAACTCCTCATTTCGAGAACCACTAGTTTTGCGTCAGGTGGACATTTCACGAAGTATGAAACCCAAATGGTTGCTTTTCTAATTACAGAGCTGGTATGATGATAAGATATGTGGATTCCAGGAGAAGTACGACAACAACTGGTGGATCGGTCGGCTCGTGAAGGAGGATAGCGACATCGGGTTCATCCCGTCGCCGGTGAAGCTGGAGGCGGTGCGCGCGGGGCTGGCGGCGCGCGGCCGCTACCCGCGCCCGCCGTCCGCCGCCAACCTGGCCGCGCCCGCGCCGCACGCGCTCCCCAGCAGAGGTAGCACCCCCCCCACGCCCGGTACGTCCACCGCGACCCATCGACACATATCGCCGCCGACACCACACTCTCACTCTACTCGGATGAAATCTGTATCTTTTAAGGGTATAAACCCCTCAGCGCTAGCGACAATTAAAATCAAAATTGGACCTCAGCGTAACCTATTTAAAAGTATGTCCTTTAAATATAAACATGCAACCAATGCCACCTACAGTAAAAGCCGTTTAAGTCACATTTAGCTTTAAAACTCCTTAGTCTTCATTTTTTCAATACAAATTAACAATTCTCTCATTTATATTTTGCGCTATTAAATTTATAAAATAATTTAAACCAAGACCCTATTTAGAAGTTATGTTAATTGGGCTCGATTTTTTTTATTTCAATGTATTATAATTTTTTTATTATATTAATAATCTAACACTTTGATGTAAAGATTTATCCTATTTTAGGTCCTCGTAATAGACAAATTTGCCCTCGAAAAGAATTTCTTGCTATCATGCTACATACATAAGCTATTAAATGGAATAAAAAGTCAAGGTAAAGATATTTATAAGTACTTTGAATATTTATATACAGGTTTCTCTCGAGTATATTGAGAATGCTGGGCCTAAAGTTATTGGTGTTACTTTGCTGTACTGTCAATACCCGAAATTCAAGTATGATGAAGGAAAACTTTTCTATCATTTATGAAAGTTTTATATACACCAGATGTATACTATGATACTGATTATATTCTAGGATGAAATTATTTGATTTCTATAGACATTCGGATAGACGTCAATGACTTTCGTTTACAGGAATTTATCATTCAAAAAGCGTACACCACTGATACTCCAATCTCTACCATTCAAAGTTTTACGTTTTTTGCAATATTTACTGAATTTGTATTTATAAAATGCACCTTCAGCATACTTTGGTTTGTAAACGATGTTGACAGTACAGATGACCGCTTTTAACTTGCACCGAATAAACTTTATTACTTATTATTATAAACAAAGCTAAGGTCGAACCTATTAAAATTTCAAGAGACAATTTTAATAAAATTACCTACCATTATGTAGACACAGTCATCATTAACGTTTATTTTATTCGGTGCAAGGTACGTACAACGCAGTTGGTCTGTGATCGTCTTGCTCTTTCAAATTCTTAGCTATTGACATATTAATATTTCCATTAACAGTAACACAAAAATCTGTTTCTGAAGTAGCTTTAACAGGATATAAAATAGCGAGACGATCCTAATTTTTATTGTACATGAATGGTATAGCCGTGATATTGTGATAAAGTTGGGTATATAGTGTAAATATTAAGCTAAGGAGCTTCGTAAGAATTTTCTTTATTTTATGGCTACAGTCACAGGTGGCATCAAATAAAAATATTAAGTCTAAAATCAAACACCGAATACTTATTTACGTCATTTGTGTACCTTCGAAATTCAGTAGTCATTTCATTAATAATCTTTATTATAACATTTACGAAAGAGTTAAATGACACGCCGAAAAATGGAATATTGCAGTGCTAAGAATATTCAAGTTGCCATTTAAAATTATTACTTCTATTTCTAAATAAGAATCAATTTATTGGATATTTTGATGGATTATGATCGAATTGATTAAAATGGATGGTTTTTCGAATTCAGGAAACAATATTATTATTATATGTAAGTCAAGGAGTATGCACGGCTTAGTGATGTCATTTGTAACTGTAAAGTATATACCTACTTAAGTTCCTGTAATATTTTGATGTAAACATAGTGACTTCCCTATTTATTATATACTGTAATGTATAACTGCTTTGTACTTCATATCCACGTCACACATACAATGGTGAATGTTGCCCATTTCCTGGTTTTATAAGCACTCACGATAGACACAATTTCAGATGTTCCTACGTTTGAACGAGGTAAGACCACTGTCATCCATTCTTAACCAGGAAATTAACAACTTCACCTTTATATATATTAAATTTAATTTGAACAGAATGAAATCTTTGATAATGCTTTTTAATATTTATTTATCTATTAGACCTTTCCCAATTCTTTGCTCGTTAATATTTCGTCCACTTGCATCTGCATCTCTCCATTACTCATTCCACTATCCTATTTCTATATCACTTGTCGGTTTACGTTTTATTTATTAATTTCGAATAAAACGTATACCAATATGGCCTTCTTATTTATTGTATCATAAGTTATTTTATATATTTTCCTAATGTATTTTATAAAGGTCCATGTTAAATATGTTGTTGTTTCGTAAGTATTGTTGGATTTCTATAAAGTTTTGTATTGTGTATGTTTTGTAATGGATGTCGTTTGTGTTGACATTGTTGCTTGTCTTAAATCTTTAGTTAAATAATGAAATGGTTTAATATTGAGCTTTGTAAGACTGATTATGAATGATGGATGTTGTATCTAATGAAACGCCTGTCTAAAATTTATGAAAACCTTTTTTATTTTAGTAAGAAATATTAAATACCTTATACGAAATTGATGTCCCTGTTTGAGTAGCTGTATTAAACTTTTTTGAACGAATAATAACTATTAGTATTAGCTTTAAGGCTGCTAAATCTTCTCGACGAGATTTTTCTCTATGTGTTCTCAACCGTCAGGTGAGGACTCAGATTCAGCAGGCCGGGGTCGCGGCGCTGGCGCTCTTCCCTCGGGCAAGGAGAAGCGGAAACCGTTCTTCAAGAAGCAGGAGGCCTGCACTCCGTACGACGTGGTGCCCTCCATGCGGCCGGTGGTCCTCGTGGGGCCTTCGCTTAAAGGCTACGAGGTCACAGATATGATGCAGAAAGCATTGTTTGACTTCCTAAAGAAACGATTTGAAGGCAGGTGAGTGACACAAGATGACAAACTTTCTGCTAAAATCAATGAATGTAAAGTAGTTGTTGTTAGAATTCATATTTTCTAAATTATTACTGATTCTTAATTTCCTTTTTATTTATTTCATTACCTCTATTCAACCTTAACTTTTTATTTCACTTCAGATTTTAAATGTTAACAATAATGTTATTTTATTTAATGGTAAGTACTTATTAACCTGGTATCAGTGTCCATTCTAAAGACACTAGTTTCCCGATTGTAGACCAGGAAAAGTAAGGGTAAGGGTCCTGTTTGTCAATAACAATAAATATGAAAATGAAAATTTCCAGGATAATAATAACACGCGTGATGGCGGACATATCGCTTGCAAAACGGTCGCTAATGAACAATACGCAGAAGCGCGTGATAATGGAACGGACGAACTCGCGTTCCACTTGTCTCGCGGAAGTGCAGGTAACTCCACTCATGCTCTTCATATTTTCCAGGATCATCATAACCAGAGTATCGGCGGACATATCGCTGGCGAAGCGATCCTTGCTCAATAACCCGCCAAAGAAACCCATTTTAGACAGACCAAACTCGAGGACCAATTGCTTGGCGGAGGTTCAGGTTCGGCTGTGTAGATTGTCTAAGCTTAACCATTGCCTGGGTTTCGTCATGATTCACTAATTATATGTAAATAAGTCAGGATTGATTTGAGTCACGTGTCCTTAAATTTTGGCGTTAAGTATATACTAGTTGTTTCGACAGCGGATCTTACCGCTCACTTCTCAGTTCACCCGGCGTTTTTATGTAATGTACTAATATTACTAACTTTAAACTACTTTTTTGCTTGTTATAAGTTTGCGCCGTTGAGTTTATCATATTCCACAAAATTAACGATCACATCAAAACACATTCATAAAGGACAAATTATGGATGATAACATTCATTAAGTTTGAAATCATGAACCGTGGCTTGATAAAAATCATCAGCAAAGTATTCGAGACGAGAAGGCGGCTCGTTCATTACTTATTGCGTTTATAAGGTAATCTCAAATAGTAAATGTGGCGAATGAACCTTCAGACGGAGATCGAGCGGATATTTGACCTGGCGCGCACGCTGCAGCTGGTGGTGCTGGACTGCGACACCATCAACCACCCGTCGCAGCTCGCCAAGACCTCGCTCGCGCCCACCATCGTCTACTTGAAGATAACAAGCCCTAAGGTGAATAAGCTGTAATAGCCTAGCGGTTAATAATACCATCTCTGGGAATGGGGTTTCCAAGGTTCGAAATGCAAACACGCACTTCTGATTTTCCAAAGTTATGTACGTATTAATACTTAGTGTAGTGGCGAAGGAAAACATCCTAAGGAAACCTGTATGCCTCAGAATTCTCCATAAATGCTTCTTCTTTTCTCCATAAGTCCCTCTGTTGCAAATGTCTAAAAATCAAGTAAATTTATAAAAGACAGTTCTCAAAAGTGTGTAAAGTATACCAATCCTCACTGTCTAGGGGACTGTGGACGTAGGGACTATGGCATAAACCTTGCCTAGTAGTGGGAAAGCACCGAGTTGATGATGACATGATAATGAGGATGATTATTTATCTGTAATTACAAAACGTATAGGTTCTACAACGACTGATCAAGTCCCGAGGCAAGGGGCAGAGCAAGAACATGTCGGTGCAGCTGGTGGCGGCCGAGAAGCTGGCGCAGTGTCCCTCCGACATGTTCGACGTCGTCCTGGACGAGAACCAGCTGGAGGACGCCTGCGAACACATCGCCGAGTATTTGGAGGCAAGTGGATGATCAAGTTGTTGTTAAGGCTTTCCCTGCGGCTCCAACACTGCTGTGTAATACTGGGCGCGACGCGCTTGCGGCTTCTATACGCCTGTGTTGTACCGACAAATTTGTATCGATTACGGGCGAACAAAACTTTACGTCGGTGCTACAAGACTGGGGGCGGAAATTACGTCTGTATATTCATAAATGATACACAGATGCTAAAAATACAATACTTCCGTAATTTGTCAGCGTATCTTCAGTCTAATCCAACAAGCTCCAGTTTACGGCCGCCTCCCGCAATACTGACCCGGTCACATACATCCGCTCCGCAGTCTCAGTGTTAAAAACTAGTTTGCAACAATCCGTTACTACAATGCATTATGAGTCGAGACTCAGCGATTAACCGCCGCAGAGTCAACGTACCCCGATGATGCTCCGTTTTGGGGCGAAACACGTGTTGGTATTAATATGTATAGTGGTATATATTTTTATCCTCTTCACCTTTTACTATCCTCATAGTGCGTGCTTTGAAATATAGACCATTATACATTTCGGTGGCGGATTGTTGCAAAGTAATTTTTACAACAACTTAATAGATAACATGTATTTTCGCAAAGTAACGCCTGATGTTATTAACTATCTTAAGTAGATAATCCTCGTCCGTACTACTATATCTAAAAGTGAAACGTTGTCCGATTGGTTTTTTGAAGCAAAAACTACTGACAATGTACATCAAATTTTGTGCACGAAGTGCCAGTACTTCTGGTAGTGTTGTGTGATATGTATTATTAACTTATAAAATATTGACACTAAGGATTTAAGAAAATCTTTTAAAATATGGCACCCGAGTTTATATTTCCTGCACAAAGCCGCAACACTAACGTGATATTTATACATTGAAGATAGCAATTGCCTTGCTATCCTTACTTCTATAGAAGTTTCTTACATACTTTCTCGCTTTAGCGCGCACGTTTGCAGTTTCTAATCGGTTCCAACACCAGGCTTACTATTTCTAATATATGTGCTGGATCCAGCTGTCCTCGACAAACTCACTGTCCCGAATCACTTCCGCGGGATAGTACTACTATCACCTCGATAAAGGCTAAACTCATTAACTGTGGAACGTTCCGGATGGCAGAAGTACTGGCGGGCGACGCACCCCACGGCGATGGCGAGCAGCGCGCGCAGCCCGCAGAGCCAGCTCGCGCCGCCCAACGCGCAGCACCAGGCGCAGCCCGGTGAGACGATTACGATACACACTACACCACAGCACACCACGTCGCCCTACGCAATATCACGCCACACTACGACAAGCTACACTACATCCATATGACGTCACGCCATATCACGCCGTTTTACTCCACACGACGCGCGCACTAAGCATTACCGTTGCACTACAATACGCTACATTACAAGACGTCACACGATACATTTCATTGTACTGTAATATATTACAGTAACTATACCAATAGGATCTTACACAACAATTTGGGTTCGGGTCTTTGAGATCTCCCATTTACCACAAAAACATAGACAATTATTTTACACACTGT
Organism: Phocides pigmalion okeechobee; assembly: GCA_018251015.1. NCBI lineage: Eukaryota > Metazoa > Arthropoda > Insecta > Lepidoptera > Hesperiidae > Phocides > Phocides pigmalion. The sequence goes on from DWON01007000.1 coordinate 7,894, forward strand.
ACACATAACGAAATTTGTATCGCAGAGGTGTAAGACAATTGTACCATTTATTAATTGAAATAATTAAGGTTTGAATAGCAAATTGCAAGAATCTTCTTATATTTGAGATCTATTTACCTGTAATAAATGTATATAATGACATTTGTCTAACCGAACTATTTGGCCAGGTTACACGGGCCGCGGCCAAAAGCTGGTCGAGTTGTCAGGTATTACTCGTTGTTCGTGGCAGTGTCGGTGTCGTGGGTTCGAGTATGACGCGTACTAAGGTGGCCGCTCGGGGGTCATTCAAGTGTTATGTGAACAGTAAATAGGCGGGGGTATTTGCGTCGATTCTTTTTGATGATAGGGGGTCCGAGGTGGGGGGTCGAGGTAGTGATTACGTCAGCAATAGTATAGTTATTTATTATTCGGAATAAAAATAAAGAGTCGCGAATATATTTAAAAACATATGTATATGTCAGTTTTACCTAAGCATGGGGGGAGGGAGGATATTGGTTATTTTCGCTCACGAAAGACTTGAATGACCCCTAATTTGATGTTCTAGGGTACTCACTAATATTAGGGTTGCCATAAACAGTAGTGACAATACTTTATGGTGAATATAACTAATCTCTTTTGTAACATAATACTGTGAATTCCATCCGTTATTGAATATTAGTGAATTACACAAAATATAATTTAATGTTAATTTTAGGTGGCAACCCTAACTGCCTGCAAGTTTACTATGATCGTGAACATATGCCGTGTTTGTTAATAAAATTGTTTTAGCGACGTTAGTCTTAACATCGTAATTGGCACCATTTTTGTATACAAGAATCACACTTTAATAAATCTAATAAAATATGTATTTATCGATCACGTGTCAAGAATAAAGTGTAAATTACATTTCATTAATTTCCAAGTAACTTAAAGGTTTAACAAATATTTCTAACTAACAAGTTCTCTAAAAAATTATATGATATAATATATAATAATTGTAGGTATAATAAGTTTCAATTTGATATGGAACAGTATATTCGAACGCTAAACGTCAAAATAACCCAAATATTCATAGCCTCATATAATCTAATCTAAAATTTTCTTTAATTTTCATTTCATTTTACTACTATTACTACTACTACATTAATACTAAAATTAACATTTAATTTTACTGAAATATACGAAGGCAATTTGCAAATGACTTTTGAAGACCGTGTTTGTTTATTGTAATGAATTTACTATAATTGGTTATGATTATCACAAAAACATCTTATGATATTACCCAATCAACATTGGATAAAATGGCAATTTTTTCATTTCAAAATAATAGCACTATCATATGCAAAATTTTATTATTAAAATGAAGTATCTATTTTAATAATAAAATTTGGCACAGCTGCTATAAATTATATAGCAATACAGTATATTAAATTTTCTGCTTAAAAAGACTGGACATTATTCAGTTCCAAGACGTATAGCATAACTGCAATTCTGTAATTCTGTAGTTCTGTAATTCACATGCAGGCACATTAAATAACAGCAGAATAAATCTTAGTCATGGGTTAAACAAACAAAAATAAGGACCATGTTTCACATTTATGTAACAGTCGGGATTAATAAAATATTGAAGCACAACTTTCCATTGTAATTGATTTCATCGTAAGATATTTATATAAAATTAATGAATATCAAACTTCCGATGTAAAATCAGAACATCGCCTTTGGGTGCCGGAACGAAATTGCCTCCGTTATTTCTGTAACCAACGACCATGTACCGTATACGTGTGTAACGGCCCATTCCGTGTGTTGACCGCGCCCCCGCGCCGCACGCGCCCGCGCCGCCCGGCGAGCGCGCGCACCGCGAGCGCGCCGACTCCTACACCTACGAGCGGGAGCGAGGTAACTAACCACATTCACTTCAGGCCCTTGCTAATTACCGTAGCTACGACTACTTTAGGTAATCATGTAGGGATTACAGCTTTGGAGGGGATTTGAAGGGTCAAAATGGACAAAGGGTAACTAGCTTTTCCTCCACTTCATACAAAGGAAGCATAATTCTAAACGCCTGTCTCAATCAATTGGCAATAAAGTATGAAAATGTACAGGGCTTGGCATAAAATGTAAATATTATACGAACATTTTTGTTACCTATGCTAAATAAAGATGTCCGGACCACGTAGAACCCCCCTTTATTCCCGCCCAAGCTAAAACTAAACTAAAACATTATAATACGAGTATTATAACTGTGCCGCTCTAAAGTATATCACAAGTCGCTATACAATGGTCAGTTATTACATCTAAAATGGTGCTGCTCGCATTCATTGTATTGCAGCTGGTAATTCTTATTGGTATTTGCTGACGGAAATTCTTTGTTTTTGTTATGCATTTTAAATTTTTGCCACTATTTACTAGAATTATAAGTAGTGATTTTCTGCTAACTGGATTCGCTCAGCGACCCTGTGTCAGAGCGGCACCCTTAAAATACGTGTAGTTTCAACTACTTTTTCTTTATTACCATTTCTCGTATCGATTTCCAGAGCTACAGCTAATACATATCGTCTAATTATCATTATATGACGTAAAACGAGTGTAACAAGGTTTAATCTTATGGTTGTTCTATTATCAGACATTAGTACTTCAAATCATATTTAATCATTTTTGTATTATGTTCTAGTTCTGGAAGTACAATGTCCAACTCTTCTAGTTTGGACAATATACCTAGTTCTTCATGACTTACTACCTTCTCATCTCTATTACAACCTAACCAAGCGAATTTGTATTACAATGTTGATATACATACATTGTTGTCTTCTAACAAGTTTAATCTCATCCAATTAATGTACAACACTTGCCACTTGCCAATTTGCCACTTATATGTATAAAGTCCTCTGTTCGTATGTTTAATATTCTATATTAAGAGTCAATTATATGATTACATAATAATGCATCAACGTCATTTAGAGCACTGGGCTACTTAGACTTAGCATCCCTACTGTATATGTAGCTACTTATTATGTTGTAGTTGATATCGATGTTGTATTGTACAGTATGCTTAGAGTAAGCAATAATCCTCAGTGTATGTAAATAAGTAGGTTAATGCTTCCCCAAACCATTGTCAACGCACCTATACTGACGGACTCATAGACTGCAACATGTTTCATATTTGATGATTTGATAAGTTTGCAAAATTTTGATTAAAATTAATGAAAATTATGAAACTTGCAGTAAAAGATAAAATTATGGCCGGGAATAAGTTATGTGCATAGTCCCAAATACGTCTGTTATTAGGGTTAAATTTGACAATAATTATTATAATTCAGTGTTTAATAACATTGATGCAGTTTATGAGTCCGTTAGTGTATGTTATCTTTGTAATAGTTACATGTCTGATTGATTGTTGGCACATTTTATGCAATTATTAAAATGGAAGTACTAGATACCAATTTATTAGTAAAACTTTCCAAGGTATCTTTATACTTTATATTTTATAACTATTGATGTCTTCAGTCACGTTGGATCTTCGGTATAGCTTGGCTAGTTTTGGATCCGTACGAACTGTTTTCATGTAATCGAATTCGCGGAAGATAGTTTATCAGTTCATCCACCGTGTCTCTCCACGGAATCGAAGGGAACTCATGAGGAAGGACCTTACTTAATCTTGAAACTTGTCGGATTATCCTCAAAAAAACGTAAATGGCTTCACTGTTAATAGTTATAAGATATGTACAAGATACCACCATATTCTCAAGTAATAAATGTATAATAGGAGTAGTCATTTAATCCAGAAAATTCGTGATTAATATTTATTTATTGCCAGTAAAACCTTTTATTGATATTTGAATTGTCAGTTTTGATGTTAGCGTCAACAATCTAGTCTTCCAGAGTTACAAAATTTACCAACATTTCTAGCTTTCACTTTAGATTTAGCACAGCCTGACGTCATCTGTTCATTTCAGTTCAAGCCTCTGGACAAGCACACTAACGGCGCGGAGACAATAATTCCAGATATTTCATTATAGAGTAGCGGACCACTGCCGCCGGCCCCATTCAGGTTGAAAACACTTTCTAGTGACTCATGTCTTTCCAATCGCTGACTAACCGAGTGTCGCCTGTATTAACCAAAAGTATGCAACGACAAAAACTTTACTTAATTGGACTGTTTGTAGTAACTCCACTTATAAAGTTTCGTCTCAACTTCGTGTTCTTCAAAACTTCCTTCAATGTCCTTTTGTAATATTTTCCTAGTTGTCCTTTATGCAAAATTTAATATATTAATATTCTACCGTTCATTACTGGAACAGTTTCTTTCTAACATCTTGTATAATAATGATCTTTGGGTAATCTTGTTTCAATATTACCTACTTCCTAACTTTTGCTTCATGTTTGTCATTAAAATAACGAATGGTTGCACATGTTGATGAATTCTAACTCCTCAGCTTTAACTTTTGAACTACACACAGGATTTATGATGACAAGTCGGTTCTATAGTGGCTTCATGCGTCCATCGAATTGGCTCAGTGAGGATCAGTGGTGAAGTAAGGTGGTGTAGAGGTCGTTTCTATATGTGGTTCTCCGCAGCGCGGTCGCCGTCGCCGGCCGCGGCGGCCGCGGAGGTGGTGGTCCCCTGCCCCGGCAAGGTGCGCGCCTCCGGGGAGGTCATCATGCAGATGTCTCTCAGCCTTGTCTCTTGAGCGCCGCAGTAAGTGGGTGCCGTGTGCTCCTGACGAGACGGTCTAATGCGGATGCTCGTTGCTTGAACACTGTGTGATCATCTAACTGAACTGAATCTGTTTTTGCGTCACTTGTTTATAAATATCCGTCATGTTATAGATTTTAGTCCCATTTTGTTGCATACAAGCCAATGAACATCGTTTTAGTGAATTGTAGATATTTGGTAGCTTTGAGTAGTCTCGAATTTTTTCATTCATAAATATTTTCACTTGACTGAACCTTCGAATTTGTTGTGAAGATTACACTAATGTTACAAGTTTTCCGGAATGATGGTTGTAACAGTTTATAAATAATTCCTAGTAAAATTAAACTGGTGATATGAAAAAAGTACAGCCTGTGTCGAAAAAGGTATGGATTCATTCGTCAGATCCAATGAACGCATTTCAGGCGGAAGATCGCGAGCGCCGCGGCCGGAGCGGCTCGAGGAGGAGTACTACCCGCGCGAGCCGCGGGACTACCACCGGTACCCGCGCGACTACCCTCGCGACTACCACGAGGGGTACTCGCACGACTACCGCGACGAGCCGTACGAGCGCGAGGCGTACGGGCACGACTACACGCGCGAGGCGTACGCGCGGGAGGGCCGCGACTACACGCGCGACGCGTACGCGCGCGACGAGCGGCCGCCGCGCCGCGAGCGCGCCCTTCCCGGGCAGCGCGGGCCCGGCGGCCGCGCGCGCCGCGCCGCGCCGCGCCGCGCGCCGCCCGCCGCGCCGCCCGCCGCGCCG
>DWON01007001.1:0-13329 GCA_018251015.1 Phocides pigmalion okeechobee
CCCCCCCCCCCCCCCGCTCCCAAGGAATTAGTGTCAGGCCATCCGGCCGCTTGCCATCATCACGTACTATTCTAAAGTACTGGTTCTAAAACCTAATGAAATGAATGGCAGTGACACCAGTACAATTCAATCCGATAGATTTTACAACCTTGTAAATGTTTTAATATTTATGTAAGTTATTTTATGAGTTTTTCAGCCAAGTGCCAGTAGTTTGGTATTTAGGTCAGCATATTTTTGTAAACAACATGTGTGGTACTTTGATAACAATAATCTAGCAGTCATATTATAACTTTTTACAGAACATTAAGAGGAACAAAAGGCATCTCATTCACATACAATGTATATTTAAAGCGCCAACCTCCAGCTCCATTGTTTTTGTGCATCCATATGACCTACCATACACAGAGCATTATAATGTTTAGTATGCACAGATATAATGAGTATAATTTAAGAATAGTTTTGAATATCAATGACGGTTTTGTCTGAAGTCAATAACTGATGCATTCCTGTCTGTTTAATAACTTGGTCACCTCATAAGTTATTAAATACTAATGGGGTTTTCCAACCCATGAGTTCTGTTTGACACCAGATTCCTCATTTCAACATAGGACATATCAGGACACAATCTATGATGAATAAGTCTATTAGTTATAGAGATACTAATCTCTACGCTTGATGAAAAATGCACAATATATGTCCAAAAATCTCTCATTAATTGTGCAAGAAATTACAACAAAAATTTAAATAGCTTAGATGTCTTGTATAACGGAAATGTTAACTTTAAATGTGAAGTACTAGAAGTGATGAATGCCATATAAGTAATGTCTAATGTCTAAGTATTACTTTACTTTCAGAAAAATAAAAAGAAAACTAGTCAAGTGTGGATTATAAGATCTCCAATCTTTTCTTGACAAATGGCCAGGCCCGTAGGTTTCCAAGTCTATTAAAGCAGACTGTGGCAATTTATGAGAAGCTTGAAAAATCTAAGGTGAACAACTGATTGAAGATTCAAACCTTGTGCCTCAATGCAATAATTCATAGTAATTATAAGTTACCACAAATTTCTATGAATGGCATGCAGAAAGCTTGTGTTTTTTGACATACCAAAGAAATCATTAACTGGAATCATGGGATACTAACCATAAAGTTCTCTATATTGTTTATAAGGATATTATCAGTATCCTATACTTGAATAATAGAAGCATTATTCATAGACGACACATTGTTAAAACTTGGTTGTACATTCAATAGTCTTTTTCAAGGTTGCAAGTGATCAATAGAATAGCATTATTTATTCAAAATACAATTCAAGTACACTGGAAGACCAAACAAAGACTTAAAAATATAATCTTTGTAAGATGATAAAAAATGTTTCAAAATATTTCTTGCAATGTTAAATAGGGCTTTATATAATATATGTGTGTTATGTATGTATGTGTATATTATTATTAACTGGAGTAGAGAGTAAAGGAAAAATTATCACTTTTATGCGAAAACACACTGAACTTAGAGTTTATCCAGAAAACAAGAGGTTGAAATATAATCTCATAGATTACGCTCAGGTAACGGACTTTATTTTTATTTATATTGTTTTTCTTTCATATATGCAGACAATTCTTACTTAGTTAGAAAATCAACAATTAGAAACATCTATTGCGAATGACAACTGAATTACTATATTGGATTTAAATATTTAATTTTTTGCCCAATTTACAAAAAAAAAGTTAACTTATAATGCAATAAAACCTTCCTCATGAATCACTGTACCTGTTGGTGAAAACTGTGAGAAAATCCATCACATACTTTTTGAATTTATCATGAATAGACAGACAGATGCGATGGGGGACTTTGCCTTATAACATTTAGGAATAAACTGTTTGTTTATATGCATTAGTATCTTTCATATGAAAATAACAATAAGAGGTTGTCAGATCCTGTTTTACTGGAAGACATCAACAGGAAGAGGACATCCCTCAAGATATTTTAATGATAAGTGGGCACATATACAATAGTTACTACTGTCTATTTACTTCCTTATCATCTCTCCACATATATATTTCTACATAAATTTTTGCTCCCAGTCATCGCTTTTTCCTCCAGGCTTTTTACACCCGGTCAACTTTAGCTAACAGGTCGCTCATTGTTATTTTGCCATTCATTATGTCTATGTTATCTTATAAGGAAATAAAACATTTGAATTTGAATAAAAAATTGCTCCTCTGTACCTTATTACTTTTTCTTTTAAAAATATTGGTTTCTAAATGAGCTTGGTGCCTGAGCAATACAAACATGTTATATGCTGTATTGTTCGAAATTATATACCTTTTTCTTTTGTTACCCAACTGTACAGTAAAAATGTCGTTAATGTTATATTATGTTGTAATAAATATTTTATTAGCAATTAACAAGGCACTTGATATATTATTATTGCCTCTATGTGCAACAAATCTCTTTGTGAGGTAAAAACTGTAATAAATTAAATCTTTTATTTTGCTATCTTTACAATTGTCACTGGTCATAATAATCAAAAAGGTGAAACATCATCCAATAAAAAAAATTAAACATTTGCTATAATTACTTTTATTTATATAATGTTAAATTAAAATACATAATCATAGTGAAGCATATGGTAAGAATTACCAGATACGGTATAATTACTGCTCAATCAGAATTATTATAATGAGCTTTAGATATTTTCTAGTTTCAAACAATGATAACAGATAAATAGCAATGATTAATAAATAATAACTCATTTATTTACACTAACTAATTGCTGAATGGAATTCTTGCAATGTTGGACTGAATTGTATGACAATAAAGTGGGTGGATTTATGCAGCCACAAATTACAAGCAAATAAAAGTAGAATAAAAAAGAAATAAAAATCCATTTTTTTTAATGATTATTCCCCAGAAATACGTTTAAAATATCCACTGAGAAAATAGAGCCAAGATTTTTATATGATGAATTAATTGTAAGCATTGAATTGTCATTTAATAAAATAGAACTAGGAATACAATATCCAGTATTGTTTAAGCCTCTTACCTTGTATTTCAAAACCTTGTAGGCATCAATAAATGTAGTGCCTTCGAGCAAGCTGGCTCGCTGGCAGGCGGCAATGGATTCTGCCTCACATCTCGAGGTGATCAGGTTGGTGAGGTTCTGTCGCTGCTGGGAGCACACCCAGGCCACCTGCAACAGCTCCTGCACACTCTTCTCCACTTCCTCATTAAGATTTTGCAGAAGCTGTCGCTCGGAATTGATAAATATCTTCTCTCGACGGAGCTGATTCGCAAGCTCTGCGATGTTCATGCAGCCTTCAGACGCGGGCTGCATCATTTTCACGGTTCTTAGCTAAACTCACTAAAAACACATAATGATCGTAACATATGAAAATTAAATATGAGTTTGTTTTCACGTCATTTCCACATAGAAAACATAATCACTTCATTCACACAATTATTCACTACAATACAAGTACTTGTTGCAATAATGTCTGAATTCACGAATACCACACATATAATATATTTATATTCGCAGACGAATACAATACAGCGATTACTTTTCACAAAGATACAGTACAATACTTTTCTGCAATAATCAGTGGTAGGTAGTACGCAAAGTATGTAAGGGAGCAAAACTCGAGCGAGATGAATAGAATGGAACAGACAGACAGACATAGATGAATGAAAGGTATTTCCGTTCTTTAATGGTAAATAAATCTTCAAAGTATATTATATCGAGCCTTAATTTACATATATTTAAAATTCTAAAAGAGCATAAAACAGTTTTATTTTTTTATAGAGGGATGATGTTTTAAAAATCGTTAGAAATAAAAATAAATAAACACAAATGTAAGTTTCATTCAATAAAATTCCTGAACGTCTCATACCGATTGCAGATAAAGGTGGCTGTACACAATCTTCAATTCTACTAATGGGACAATCTGAGGATTTTGAATAATTTGGTATAATAAATATTTTCCTGATAATTTAGTGTTTCTCAATAATTATCTAAAAACAACTATTTAACCTTTAAATGTGATAAAAGATTTGAATGCTTTTGTCATATCAATGGTTAGGAGTATTTTATACTCTTTGGTCAAGAATATGAATGAAAATGAACGAATGGAATTTTTGTGAAGGAAAGAAATCTTTGGACTGCCTGCAGCTTTTTGACTGTAATTTTGTGTAAATAAATTAATAAATGTTTAGAAATAGTACTTAAATGTGACCGGTGGATAATTTTAGTTATTATAATGTCAAATAGTTCAATAGAAGGCAAGCTAAAAGGTTTACAAGAACGTTTTGAGAATGAATTGCGTGTTCGTCGAGATGGTGCTATCCACAATCCAGGTGGACTTGGGGCTCCCAAGTCTGGGAGCCAGCGGAGGATACGGCCCCGTACGTATTTGTGAAAATAGTTAACGTCCAAGTATTAAAATATGCTTAAATCCACGCCGTTCTTGTCCGCTTGTTTGCTATCATAACATTTGTTTTCTTCGCATTGTCTCCTTTATTTTCATAGATTCTGAAGTAATATTGCTGTTATTTGGCATTTAGTAGGACGCAAAGTAAGTTTATGTTATATATGTCACCAGGAAACCAATGGATCTTGTTAAATAAATCTTTTTTACACTGAGTTTCAAGTGCACAAGTAGTAAAGGTTAAAAAAGCATTTAGGGGTTATAAACATTATACAATTGGGCCATTACCAAATGTTTACCTTTTCCGAGTAGCATAATGTATGCGGAGCCCCCACAGTGGTTTCTGTGCATTGCAAGCACATTATTAGCATAAATTGGCATTGGACAAACAGTGAGTGGTATTCATATACAAGCATACAATACTGTTGATTTATTATGTTACTATTTTGCCTCTTCCTATTGTTTCATACACTCTTTATGTAGATTTTACATAGGAAACAATATAGAGGTAACTTGTGTTTATTGTTATGATACTGTATTGTTATTACTACTGGAATCAGGATACTGAGATATTTCAACATAGTCATTTTAATTGTACTGATGTTTGTAGTTTTTATAGATACTCTGGATGAACCAAAGAGAGGTAAACTGGTAGTAGAAAGGTCACTAGTCAGTTTTATGTTTTTTTTTATTGTAATTTAATACCATTAATGACACATAAAGATTTTCTTACTGGCTAATGTCTGACTTTGTTATGTCTTGAGTAATCCATTAGATACATTTCATATAACTTAAATTTCGGATAGAATCTTTTATTTTCTGTATCATTGTACTTAAAATGAAAATGATTATTGATTCTATTCTAAATTTTCTTTTTTTTCTCAGTGTAGTAGTTTAGCTGTAAAACCCTTACTTTTCAGAAAATTGAAAAAGAAAATGTTTTCATACACTTAACATAGTGAGAATATAGGATTTTTGGACTAAAATATTTTTATATTATTTTCAATTAATTCCCATTTTAGATAGTATATATTTCTTGTGTCATAATCAATAATAATAATAATAATAAATCTTTATTTGCACAAGTAAGGTTCATAACATATGATCTTATATAATTTACAGTTCCATCTTACTTTCCCTAAGAGAAAAGGCATGCAAATTCAGTTTTTGTTGTTCAAGTCTGTTTTGCGAGCGGCGGCACTAGATTTGAGTTGTTTTATCTAGTATCTAGAAATAAATTAGACGTAATGTTCGCCCTCAGTCTTGTAGCGCCGACGGAACAGCACTTTTATTCGCCAGTAATCTATACAGATTTGTCCATATAACACAGGTGCCAGATAGATACGTATATAGATACGCCACTCTACATCCATATCTAGTTTTCTATCCCGGTCCAGAAATGGTATGCATACGTAAAATTATTTCTATAGAGCGCCAGTAGATGGCTCTAGTATCGCACTTTGATAGATCTTTTCAAAAATGTAATGGGTGTAGCAGACACTTTGTCGCATCAACAGTGTGCCTCCAACCCAGACTTATCGAACGTCACCAATACGCCCTTAGCTCGGCGGCCGCGCCGTCTTCCGGCTCGTTACCGGAAATAGTTTATGTCAGTTAGTGAGTCGAATTTTCGAAAACAGTAAGGTCACGCGCTCCGTACGCACCCCCGCTACATGGGTAACTAAATATACACATTAAAACAAGTAAATATGAGAAAACAATAAATTTATTTCCGCTTTCTTTTATAATAATAATCACAATTAGTTTGTATATGTCTTTGAATTGTTTTGATAAGATTTAACATTAAAAGAACTAAAAAAAATGTTAACTATTAACACTGCGGCGCGGATATATATGATCGGGTCAGTATTACGGGAGGCGGCCCTAAGCTGGAGTTTATTTGATTATACAGAAGATACGCCGACAAATTACTGCAATATTGTATTTTTAGCATCTGTGCATTATCTACGAATACACAGACGTAATGTCTGACCCCAGTCTTGTAGCGCCGACGTAAAAACAGCACTTTTGATAGACTAAAACTAAAACAGAATATTATTTAATTTGAATTTGACACTGCGATGGTAGCGCAGTCTGTCGGATCGAATGTGAAACATTGTAAAATCAACAACTACTTACAAATTAAAAATTAATTTAAAAAAACTTTCCAGTGTACCAAATTGTGAATCTAAACCATTCTCAAGTCCCCTAGAACACACACAAAAAAAATTCGTTAAAATCGATCCAGTCGTTTAGGAGTTCAGTGACACACACGCACACAAGAAATTTATATATATAGATTGGTTGATGATATACAACCATGACATATATGATTTAATTAGTTCCTATTAGCTTTTCTTAGAATAATTTTTACATTCTGCAAAAATTCCAAAATATATCTCCATACACCTATTTCGAGATTTATTTGAGATTATTAGTGTGGTGATCATGAACATAAAATATATTTATCATAATAAATTAAAAATTAAATAGTTAGTCATTTGAAGCAACGTTACATTGAGATGCCATTGATGCAGCTGGTTTTTTTATGTGAGAAGAGCAGCAAACGTACATGGATACCACCTGATGTTAAGTAGTTGCAGCCTATAGACATCCACATACAACCACAAATATGACCGAAGTCCCATATGAGCTCGAAGGTAGATGTGTTACTCTTTTACTAATCGTGAGAACTAAGATGGTCGCCTCATTTCAAATTCACAGCCGGCAACCGCAACTCTACAACCGAAACAAAAATAATGCTTTACGGCGGATTATGACGGCGGCGGTGGTACCACCGCGGTCGAACTATAGTTTTCCCGCCTTTTTTTGGTTGAACTTATTGTGTAATTGCTGCCGCTGAGTGGCTGCATTCCAAAGATGCTGTAGACAACTGCTTCTACATTTTTTATATTTAGCTACAAAACTGTAAATAAGAAACAATATATTATCAGACAGTATTATCTTGTAGTTATTTCAACTTATATGCAACCCTTTCAACGCCAAGCTTTTATTCACTTTGCATGCACCCATGCGCTAGACCCTTTAGGCATAATTTTGCATGTTACGAAAGACATTTATCGACACAGATACATTAAACAAATGAAACAAAGACAAATAGTGAAAAAATAATCAGTTTTATTTCTTAATATGAACCTAACACAAATGGATCTTAAGTTATATTGTTGCATAACATTTGTGTCGGCATTACCCGACATTGGCGTTTGAACGTCCAAAACAATTTGTCGGGTATAGCCGACTGTGGCTGTTAGAGGGTAAAATATAATGATACAAACATTAACAGTTAAGAAATTTTATTGCACTTGGACAACATAATAAACTTATTTCTGATTTAAAAATCGCATGGAATAGTATAATATAATAAAAAGATTTAATCAGGAAATTGGTGAAAATTATGCTCAAAGTTTCCATTACATACATACATACAACCCAAGCTAATAAAAGAGTGTTAAAAATAAGGGTCTAGTGATAGTAATGGTAACCTATCGAAAGTCCCGTACAAATAATACCCGATATATAAATTTGAAATTAAGTATTTGATATATTAAATACGAATAGTATATTATATTATAGCACTCACTATCGATTCCCACCCAAAATAAGATTTTAAATCCGCTGCTATTGGCATTTTATAATATAAACTTGAATCCAAATCAAAAAGGTATGATAAAAAAATCCGTGTGCGTGTATACTAATTATTTTTTATGAATTCAATCGAGCTAAAGAAATAAACAATCAATTAATATTTTACGAAACTAATGTCAAATAATTCGCAAATATGTCACAAAGACAAACTGACTGAACCATAGAAAATACAGTATATAGTAGTAAACTGAACTGAAACCGTACAATATACAGTATTATCTATGACTGAAACAGAATTTTGTTCATTGGTACTGCCCTCTCGTACATCTTTTTAAAAACTGTCTTTAAAAATATATATCCCGACTGATAGAGTGTGCTACGTAGGAATGATTTTTGAGTTGAAAAATTCAAGGTACTCGTTTATTGTAAACAAATTATAAAAATAAAAGATTTATTATATTATTTTTAGTACAATATCAACTAGGTTCATAATACCTTATATTAAAAGAATCCTAAAAAGTATATTATTCTAGTAAAATGAATGTGATTCAATTATTAGTAATAAAATTAATAATTTCTTTTTTAATGGCAAGGGCGTATTGATACTTTGCCAATGACAAATAAAACCGAAGAAACGAAAGGATAAAAATACGGATAAAAGAAACATCAGAAAAGTATATTGGAGGAGTTAATAAAGGAATTTAAAAGAATAATCATGAGCTACTATTGACCACAGAATTTGACAGCTGAAATTTATGGATCTGCCATAGATCTCTCAAACGCGAATGAACGGATCAGTTGAGTGACGTGTGAATTAATTCAAATCACATCCTATCACACCATAGACACCTGCATCATACAAGATTCATTTAACTCACTCGTTCATCTTTACTCTTTGTTACCTTTGCTGTTACGAAAAGTAGCGTGGTAAGTTAGATTTGTTTGTTTTCATGTTGCGTTTACGTAAATAATGTACTATGTTATGTTTCATGCCTTTCCTCACATATAAGTAAAATTCTACTCATATTTTCGTAATTTTATGTCAACAATGTTTCATGTTCTTTAAACATTACTAAGGTTTGTAACTAAAACAAAAGCATGCCGGAGTATAATGGTCATTTTCGCATCTGGTCGACGTCCTTGAGATTAAATGAACGCTTATCACGTGATAACAACAAAACCAATAAGACAGAATTTAAAGAAAATAAACTTATTTTATAGCGTGTATTTTTTACGAATAAAAAAAGTAGGAATAGTTCGTAAAGTTTTAGAAAAAAATTCATATATGTTTCTTTTTTCCATTTACCTATAATTTTATGTGCAATTTTGTTTAAATGATGTGCACAGAATTTTTTATTCAATGTTTTTATCAATATTAGCCGTGCATAAAATTTTTGTTTTAACTACAACTTTTGCAAACTTGCTAATTGTTTTAGTATTTCAATTGTCTTTTTTTATAAAACTGACTGCGGCGCTTATATATTAGATCAGGTCAGCGTTACGGGAGGCGGCACTAAACTGGATCTTATTTCTCCAGACTGAAGATGCGCCGGCAATTCATTGAAATATTGTATATTTTAGCACGTATCTATCATCTACGAATACAGAGACTTAATGTACGCCTCCCCTCTTGTAGCGCCAACGTAAAACACAGCACTTATGCTCGCTGGTAAGCCACACAGATACATCCATACAGATATTTGTACGTACAACACAGGTGTATACAAGTCACAAGCGCGTTGTGCCGGTCAATACACAGTAGTGTTGTACGTCGCAGGGAAAGTGTTTAATAATCGCGTTATTTACAAAACACTAATACAATAGAATCATGTAAAATTACTGCACGTCTCACAGATACACAGACATGACACCTAACGTCAGCATGTAACCTACTTACATTAAGTTAAAAAGTACGTATTTGTAATTTTATCATCGATCATTTTGCGTAATTTACATCTCAGGTACAAGGTTACGTGCTTTAGCAGTGTCGCCACAAGCGTACTGAATGTAAAACTGGTTTGGCTGTAATTTGTAGGCTATTTAAAGAAAATACGTATCGAAACAAAGTTCGACGACTCTTTTTAATAGACTTCAAAAAAATCTAAAGTCGGTTGTATTTTTAGCGTTTTGTTACACCGAGGATTCGTTTGTGAACAATACGAGCTTTCGACTTCGTTCACGAGTTACATAAATTGACATAGCTTCTTTATTTGTTAACTGATTTTAATGAAAAATCACTAATTGTTAAGCGAAGCCCAACACAATATAATCCTGAAAACTGCATTCAAATCAGATAAACCGTCTCTGAGATTAGCGTGCACAAACATACAAACATACTGACAAAATGAAAACATCGTTTTGGGCTCTCTCGCATATATAAGACGCCCCATTATGAATTTTTAAATATATTTACCATGTACAGACAGCGATCAGTTACTCTTTTAATATAAATAGAAGATATATGTACATAGTAATATATGTATAGATGTAGTAGATATGACCAATTACAGTCACATACATATTTTAATACATAATAATGTAAAATTCTTCAATTATAAAATAAGTCTCACACACTAAATTAAGTTGTTTTTTTACGTATGAAGAGTTACAAATGAGCATGCAAACTTTCTCATGTTAAATAGACACTGCAGCCTAAATCGTACTTTAACTCGTATTTTGATGCGTTACGTTGGAGGACTAAGATTTCTACCTTACTTCTAAGGGTAGCCGGTAACTTTTTCAATCTAAATATTGGTGCTTTTTTCGTTGTTTTATTTAGGTATCACTTGGTCACAATATTCTTTTACTAAAATATTTTGAAGGTTACGTAAATTACATGAAAAAGCCACTGAGCCGCAAAGATACAGGGTTCTATGGCAACAAAATAAACACCGCAACATCCGCAGATGAAAATGTTGCCAACATCCGTGTATATAAAGAAGGATAGAGAATCCAATTAGCGTAAAAAAACATTCCTGGAATCTTTGCATTTTGTATTCGTCTTATCTTATCATTAGCTTAAAAAATATCTTGAACTTTTTCTATTTGTATTAGTCACTTGTATACCTTAGCATTAGCGTAAAAACATTCCTGTTTTTTTTTGTATTCGTCACTTGTATACCTTAGCATTAGCGTAAAAACATTCCTGTTTTTTTTTGTATTCGTCACTTGTATACTTCCATATTTGTATAATTTCTCATTGTGATGTATAGAATTTTGCCTTATACGTAAAGCTTGGGTAGAAACTAAATAGTTAATCTTTATACATTTTTTTACCTTTAGATACCCCCATAACAAAGCCATAGCCATAGCCATAGCTACGATAAGGTGTACAAAACCTAGAGGCTGCCAACAACTATTACTATTGTGGAGCAGCAATAATTGCTTTGTTCAATTCATGTCCTCATCATGTCCAAGATGTCAACAACCAATATCACCCAATGTATCTCAAAAGAAAACTTCAAGACCCAATTTTATGAAGACGAAGATAGCCGCCTCACATGTACGCGAGCCAACAACCATACCATCCATCGGCATAATTTGTATACGGTACAAATGGGTGTGTCGATAGCAGCTCCCCAGTGGAATCAAACTAGTTCGAGCACCTATAACCTATTAATATTAACACTTTGAATGCGGCGCTTACATACTTGTATTTTTACTTTTGAACTTGTTATATAATCAATTCTAGTTTAAACATATATGTAACTCGCTGTTGTTAATTTCTTGCCTGTAATTGTAATGGCACTCACTCTTGATAAACTGTTACTTTATACTTCTTGTTTGTATTAGTGTACATTATGTTGGCGTTCGAATAAATAAATAAATATAAATAAATAAATAGATCGGGTCTGCGTTGCGGGAGACCCACTAAACTGGAGTTGGATTCCTAGACTGAAGATACGCCGACAATTTACTGAAATATATTTTTAGCATCTGTGTATCATCTACGTGTACATAGGGGTAATGTCCGACCTCAGTCTTGTAGCGTCTACGTAAATACAGCACTTGTATTCACCAGTAATCAATACAGATTTGTATGTACACGACAGGTATGTACCAACCGCAAGGGCGTTGCGCCGTAATACACAGCAGTGTTGTACTCCGCAATTGTAAATTACGAATTACAATAGCAATTTGCCGAGCAGACAAAGCACTCCCGGTCGCTCCCATAACGTGTCACTTTCAGCTTTGTCACTTTTTTATTAAAACTATTCTACGAACTGTCCGCATTGTACATCAGAACAAAAAGGTTCTCAAGTTCTCATTTACTCTTCAATGAAATTCAATCTTCAGTGAGATTCTTGTTAGGTATGCTATCGTTATTAAAACAAGTGGTAGGTGCTATAATCCCCATGAATCCAATCTGTTTCGGTTATACTAGTGTGGTTGTCTGGTACACAAGAAAAACAACCATCTGACTTATTCGTCAGATGCCTATGCTTCTACTCACGACTTCAGGATTTCAGTCCTATTAGTCCAAGTTTGATCGACGCCACCGGTGACTAGAGAACTGGTCCATATCTCGCGTAGAGAATTACTATTGATATTCAACGCTGGAATGTGGCTAGTGTTCTTGGCGCCATGTAGGGGCACGGACTCCCTTAAATTATTTAGGTTAAGCTTTGGTTTATAAATATATTAAAACAATAAAGAGTTTATTAATTTTTCTTGAATTTCAACATTTTCAACTTGGTACTTTTGTAACGGCTACCGTGAGAGCGTCCATGTTGATTTTGGTTCTACGACCGCTTCGGGCATTGTTCTGACATCTGCCCACCGTACTTTCGAGGTCATGACGTACTTTAATTAGCACGAGGTGCGGTCTAAAATTGATTAGTTACCATTAATTGGAGTGTCTCGCCTTTGTTGTTTTTTCAACTACTCAATTCACGCGTACTTTTTATTAGTGTTTTTTGAGTTTACTTAAAATTCGAATTCAATCAATGCGGGCGTGCATACAGAATTACACTTTTTTTTTTGTTATCAATTGTACTACTAGCCATACGGTCTCTATGTTTTCGTAATTAAAAGTTTATAAACAAGTCCACGGCTTTTTTTATGGGGGTACGTGGAGGCACGCAATGTTTGCAAAGGAAATTATGAAAATATCGAAATATTGCCATAAAACTAACAAAAAAGGTACGAAAACAGAACATTAAAAAATGTCTCTATTTTTTCTTCAAAATATAGTGGCAAGGGGTGGGGAGGGGGTACAAATATTTTTTTTTTAATTGTGAAAGAGTAAGAAACGGGCATGCAGGCCACCTGATGTTAAGTGGTCACTGCAGCCCATGGA
>DWON01007002.1:0-13329 GCA_018251015.1 Phocides pigmalion okeechobee
CATTACTTGTGTTTCGGTTGGAGAGGTGCGGTTGCCGGCTACGCTTTGAAGCGAGGCGACCATCTTAGTCCTCAGGAAGGGCAACGCATGTACAATCGAGCTCAGATAGGTTCTGGTCGTGTTTGAGGTTGTACGTGGATGTCTATGGGCTGCGACTACTTATCATCAGGTGGTTTGCATGCTCGTTTGCTACTCTCACATAAAAAATGATCTAATAAACATGTGATGACGCATTCACTGTAATATACCAATAATATATATCTCAGAAATTGGTATAAAACGGATTTAAATTTTCTTCAATATACAATGAAAATTATAAGACGGCGTGAGTCACGTTTTTCCCGCTATTGTTACGGTTTTTCAATTGATACGATTGTCGAAAGGCTGTCTACACGCGAGTGGTAACCGACCAAAATCATAATCCAAAATATTTTTGTTCAAAGTATGGGAGAACTATAGTTCGACCAGGGAGGTACCCCACCGTCAGGCAATCCGCTGTAAAGCATTACTTGTGTTTCGGTTGGAGAGGTGCAGTTGCCGTCCACAGTTTGAAGCGAGGCGACCATCTTAGTCCTTAGTAGTAGCAACTTACAAGAGTAGCAAACGGGCATGCAAACCAACTGATGTTTAGTAGTCGCAGCCCATAAGCATCCATGGGTGTACTTGGATGTTTATGGATACACGACTGAAATCATATCTGAGCTCGAACGTAGATACGATGTTACTCCTGAGGACTAAAATGTCACCTCGTTTGTAAGTGTAGACGGCAACCTCTCCCATTGAAACAAGAGTTGCTTTAAGGCAGATTACAACAAATTTATTCATAAAAAAGGTAATTCACTTTAATATTTCAAAATGAATTTACTTTTTATACATTTACCACATTTTTTATGCATTCTTTATTCATTTTCTCCACTGTTCATTTCATGTATTATTATGCATTTTTATACGTTTTATATATTTTAGAGTATCGTAATAGATCCTTTGAGGCAAGGGGTTGTGTTTAGGAGGGTATTAATCCCTTTTACCAGGTTCTTGCGTTACGGATCAAATCCTTAAGGTTTACTAAGTGGCTTAAGGATACAGCGTTACTCAGTCGGCTTTATTCGTGGGAAAGGCTTGATGGACAACTATGTATTTTGCTTTAAAATACAATTAAAATTTAATTCAAATCAACGAATCGAAACAACGACTAATTTTATGTTTTTGCGTCTTCGTTTATTTTGCTAAGTCGGAGTCATAATTAAGTCACTGGTCTTATGAAAGATTAGTTTTAATTAAAAATAACTTTTAAGAATAATTTACTGTTCTTAAATTTTCAAAAAATCCACTGCCGTTTGGCAAATGCAATCTACAATCAAAGACTTAATAAAGAAAAAAGTAAATTTCTAGATAATCTTTGAGATAAAACAAAAAGATCTTATGAAATATTATCTTTTATTAAAAACGACTTTTAAAAACAATTTATTTTTCTTAAATTTGCAATCATTCTATCGCCTTTATATTACGATTAATATGACGATTCAATTCTCATTATATACGGAAGAACCGCAGGGTAAAATTAGTCATATAAATATTAAACCGAAGTAAAGAACTGGCACAAATTAATGAATGAAATTTTTTGACAAATGTTCGAAGAATACCAATTGAGCGTGCAACCTACTTGATGCTAAGTAGTCGCAGCCCATTGACATCCACATACAACACTGAGTTCATACGTAGATACTTTGTTATTTCTGAGGAATGAGGTGGTCTGGCTTTTAAGGGTAGCCAGCACCTATCCAACTGAAAAACAAGAGTTGGGATTATGAGGGCGGAGGTAGTCCATCTCCAGCCAAATTACAGTTCTACAATCTGTCAAAAGCCAAAAAATGTAGTTTCGAAATTCTAAACCTTAGGACGTGTAAGAAATGTTGCAAAACAGGGCATCGGTATAAAACCAATTTGGCACAAAACAACATACGCTTGCACCTGCATTAGTAAATATAATAAGTACATAAATTATATATATACATATAATGCACCTTGATCATCAAACGCATTACTGGATACGTAGGGTTGTCAACCGTAACATTTATTATAAACCCTATGTATTTTGGCTTTGATTTCTTCAAATCATTCTTGTATAATTAAAAACATAATAAATTATAACCAATAAAAAAACGCGTTCTACACTTACAGTCCTACGCTAGGTTTCCCTTGTGGGTGCTATGGACACGCACAATAACACCCAGACACACATTCATCACAGAAATCTACATTCATCATTCAGATGCATACATATTTAGCATAAACCACAGGAAAAATAGAATTATACATGAAAAATATTGATCATTGTACAATATAATAAATGACCAGTTCTAGAAGGTGCTAGAATCTATATGGTGCGACAGGAAAGTGCAGTCACCCCCATTGCTAGTTACTTACGTTTCGGTGGAAAGATGTGATTGCCGGCAAACTCATATATGAGATGACCATCTTAATCTTAGTTTAGTACCACAGTATCTCTGATCGACTTCTGTTCAGATTTTATTTCCTTTATTCGGAGTTGTTTACTAATATCAATGTGCGGCAGAAATCACTTATTGTCAGATTAACTACTTATTCTTTGGCAACTTCCATTTCATCGAAAATACATTTTTTAGTGTAGCGTTTGTTTCGCGTCTGGGTATAATGTATTTAATATTTCATTAAATATATGAGTTTATTACTTGTCTTATCTCCACCGCCTACTTTAGAACCAAGTGGACGAATTGTTATCTTTAACCTTTCTTTATTTTTAAAGTTGGGAGAACTATATGTAGTTCGACTCGGGAGGTAAGACCGCCGCCCTCATATTACGCCGTATAACATTACTTGTGTTTCGGTTGGAAAGGTTCAGTTGCCGGCTTCACTATGAAGCGAGGCGACCAATTCTCAGGAGTAACAAAGTATGTAGGTTCGAACTGAGATAGGATTTCAGTCGTATTTGTGGTTTTACGTGGATGTCTATGGGCTGCGACTCGTTTGCTACTCTTCTCACATAAAGAAATATAGAGTATTTTTTTTGTTTCAGAAATCGTTCGACAACCCTAAGCGTCTGCCATACATTTGGGCTTGCACTTTGCACGCGCCCAAAACGCACCTGCCAATTCCGCTGATTCGTGGCTGCGACTGAGTCACGATTCACTTCCATGCAGCTGCTATATACAAACTAACATCAATAACAGATGTTACGTATATATACGTTGCATATACTGTTGTCCGTAGGTTAGTTTTAAGCGCTAGCCTTTACGTAGTAATGTAACGTGTCTATCATCGACTAATTCGGGCTTTTTTTGTTATGGGCCTTGTTACAAGTGATCAATTACCATCAGATGGACTGCATACTTTGAGCGAGAGTTGTCTTTCTTCTTTTGTCATGGTTATAAAGCCTTCGATTTAAGAGGTCATGATCGAGGTTGCGTTCTTTACTCAAAATAAAAAAAAAATGATTACTGGAGCAGGGATCTGTGGTCCTCGAAGAGTTTCGCCGTTGAGCGGGGAAAAGGTCATCTGTATAAGACCTACGCTGGATTCAGTAGTCATCCTCACAGTGGTCGGAGGTGGACTAGTCCAGTACCAGGAGCGGATGCCGTTGGGAAGCCGAGCAGTCAGAGACACGATGTTCCTTAGGTGGGAATGTGTTTGATCGTCGGCTTTTTCTAACGTACATTGTGAATACCCATTAAGAACCAACAATTAAAAAGCGTTAATCGTGAGTACCCATTACGAAGTGACAATTAAAAAGCGTGAATCGTGAGTACCCATTAAATAGTAAAATTTATAAATACCACAAAGACATCAGTTTAAATAAATTAAATTAAATCTTTACTATCTATTTTTACTTCTTTTTCCCAAAAAATGTCACATAGTAGAAACCTATTTATCTTTTGTTAGCATTGAATCACTAGGTACCTGACACAATGCACATCCGGTATGAATCATGGAAAAACAGCTGAGAAAAGTAGTGGCCATGAAATGAATTGACAAGTCTACGAGATTTAAGATCAAAGATATTAACTACCAGCTGCTTTTAACTTAGACAGAATGGCGCTAAATTATTTATCATTTAATATGAAAATAACATAAATGTTTTTAAGTGAGAAGAGCAGCAAACAAGCATGCAAACCACCTGGTGTTAAATAGTCGCAGCCCGTAGACATATACGTACAAGCACAAACACGACTGAAATACTATCCGAGCTCCAACGTAGACACATCGCTACTCCTGAGGACAAAGATGGTCGCGTCGCTTCAAAGTGTAGCTGGTGGATTATGTGGGCGGCGGTGGTACGTCCCCGGTACTATAGTTCTCCCACCTTCAAATATAATAATTCAACAGGAGTAAAGAACAGTCTGTCAGGAAAGTACAACTATATTACCATTAAGCCATCACAGCTTTGCTTATTATACTTCACAGTATTGCACAGACACAGTATCTAAGTACACTCATAGCATAGCATGAATGAAACTCTAGTCTGTCGTAACGAGTTAGATTGTACACCCACGCTGTAAACCAGCTGGCGCTTCACTAGGGTTGCCAAAACTAAAAAATAATATATATAAATTAATTGTTACATTATGTCCAATGTTGACGTGTACATTTATGTTTCTCAAAAATTATTAGTATGTATTCTGTACCAAATTTGATAATTTTTTAACTTATAGATCACCAGTTTCTTAAATCTTCTCTGCGCTCTGCGCTCGTGTAATAAGTAACAAATGTAAAATAAACATTGAAATATATAACAAAAAACGAGATAAAAATTCTATATATATTATGTTTAGCATGTTTTTTAATCATTTCGAATACTGGCACCATGTCATTTGGCGCTATAACTTAAATTAAAAATGTTATGTTGATCATTTTATAGAAGCTAATTTCAACTAAAAATATCCTGTAAATAGGTGACAACCCTACGTTTGCCGCGTTTGCTCACTGTGCCACGATGATTCATGATGCCGGAACCTTATGCAGGTGCGATTTTAGTCAATTTCAATCCATCCATGAACGTAAACGCCCTATAAAATCATACTTTCTCTTTGAAGTACTTACATTATTTACTTTATTTTATTTCTCTATGACTTCAAATGAATTTAAATTTTAAAATTCATTAACTTAACAATTTCAAGTTATTAATAAATAGTATAACACTTTTGCACGCTTAAAATAGTGTATAAAATACAAATACAGATAAATATTATTGTTGCCATATACCATTGTGGGATTTAAGTATTTATTGTCTATGATATGTTATATAGACTATGATTCGACTAACGTCTCATCCAAATTTCTTCCAAGGTATCGAATGAGATTTATAATTGAAAAGTAATATTTTTGCGGGATTTACATATTTTACAATGTATACCAATTACTGGTAATTAGAAGAGCGATAATCGCATAAATATCGGTAACTAAAAATCGTTAATCGTGAGTACCCGTTATATAGTACATATTTATATATTTATACATTTTATAAATTCTATGATGATATAACTTTTACGCAGAGCTTTTTGCGTGGGCACGAAGTGGCACGCAGTGCCCACAAAGGAATTTTGAAAATATCGAAAATTTGCCATAAAAACTAGAAAAAAAGGAAAGACTTTGAAAAAAAAACAATTCTGGAAACCTTTGTAAAAAAATTCTTTTAATTGGTCAAAATTATTTAAATGCAAAAAATTATGACTTACAACTTTAGAAAATTAGCGTGCCTTCAAAACAAAAAAGGCCTGGTTTTAGTCATTGGCCATTCTGTTCTTCTTCATTGACAATTCTATTTCTTCAACATGGTAATATTTAAACCAACATGTGGTTTACTTATTCAAAGTAACAGCTTATAAAGTATCCATAAGTATGTCTTCCAAGTAATGTGATGAAGAGTAGGTAAATAATTCAATCCCCTTGTATCTTCCATAGATTAAGCCAATAAATCCCAATTTATCCCATCTATTTTAAGCCCTGTCTAACCAATATCGAATTTATGTTTGTTATTCACATCTAGAAACACAGGATACGCCTACTTACGATTTCTAACAAACGTCCCGGTTTCTAACTAACGGAACACTGATTTCTATTTATCTGTGGTCTAGATTACACTCAGATTATTTCGAGACCTAATAAAATAGATCTTGAAAATTATCTCAATGGAATTCTTAAGATAAGGTGGTAGAACCTGTGTGGTTGATTTGTTTGTTTTATTTTTATATGAGAGGAATCGGAAACAACAATGTAGCTGAACTGATGTTAGGTAGTCGCTGCAGCCTTAGACGTCCACGCACAAACTAAAAAAAGACTGTAGTTCCATTTGAGCTTATATAGATTGCTACTTCTGAGGATTACGATGGTCACCTTGGTTGTACTTCGATCGAGGCAATTCTTTAAGAGAATGGACGAATTTAGGCTACCACATTCGTTCTAAGTCTACCGTACACAAACGAGGTGACGATTTTAGTTCTCAGCAGTAGTATACGTATGGTCTCACATAGGATTCCTATTTGAGGTTGAATGTCGATGTTAATTAGCTGCCTCTACTGCCTAACTTCAGGTGGCCTACACGCACGTTTGCTACTGTTTTAATATATAAAAAAGGTAATGCGAAGCGAAGTAAGAGGAGGTAGAACCTATTCGATGCGATCGGATAGGTATGACCGCCAGATCCTTTCTAGAATCTTTTCCAGATTTCTAGCTAAGTGTGAAGGTTATTGACGTTTCGGTAGAACGTAATGGTTGAATTATTTAGAAATGAGGCGAGCATGTTAAGCTAGTGTTGCAACGTATGTAATCGACTTCAAGTGAGTCTCTGGTTTTTGTGGAGTTCATCAAAGATGTCCATGGGCAGCTGTGACCACTTACCACTGTCTTGTCAAGGTGTAACCATTTAGCATCATGCATTGTTCTCACTTGGCAATCTTCCTATTTTAGTTCTTAGACTTTAGTTCTTCTTGGAGTTGATGATACTTTGAGATCATGGACATGGATGATGGACGGCAGCGACTTACCATCCCATACTGCATATTCCTTACTAACTTCCATTTTGTAAAATAAAATAAATAAATACCCTTATTATGCACAGAGGAGTACAATGCATTTTTATGAGGACCGATGACTGACTTGTAATTCTTAGAGACGAGATTATTCATCTTATCTCAATGAATATATATCATCAGTATTAAGCGCCATTTTTATTGCTCTTTTACGATTGTTTGCTATGAGCTGTGCTGTTTACATTATAATTAGTATGATCTATATACGAAGTAGCGTGAACCTGCGACTTTTCACGAAATATAAGCTTAGATGTTTGGTATAAACAAAATACCAAAACGTAATTTATTAAAAATATTTCTTATAAAGGCGATTAATTTAACTACGACTTAAATACTCGCAGCCCATAGACATCAACGTACAATTACAAACAGGACCGAAATCCTATCTGAGCTCGAACGTAGATGCGTTGCTACTTCTGAGGACTAAGATGGTCGCCACGCTTCAAAGTGTAGCCGGCAACCGCACCTTTCCAATCGAAACACAACTAATGCTTTACGGTAGATTATAAGGGCGGTGGTGGTACTTCTCCGGTCGAACTTCAGTTCTCCCACCTTTAAAACAAATCAACAAGAAAGCCTGTTAGTAACAAGCCTTGAGTAAGGCAATCCGATGCGTTCTTGGCCTGTATATTTTGTATAGATTGGTATACCGCATAGGCGTCAGTTGACGCCGCCCACTGCGATTGTTTATATGACTAGCTGGCATTTCGCAACGTAACATGGTAGGATGCGATGGTGTGATACATTATGAAGATTATCCTTGTTGGTAGTCTGTTATGCCTGTTACTCGTAAGTATCTATAAACATAGATTTTTATCCAATCGTTTCCGTGTGGTCTTCGAAACTGTCGTGTGTGTGTGTGTGTGTGTGTGTGTTTGATAGAGGGAGAGAGAGAGAGAGAGAGGGAGAGAGGGAGAGAGAGAGAGGGGGGGAGAGAGAGAGAGAGAGAGGGAGAGATATATATAGAGAGAGAGATATACAGAGAAAGAGAGAGAGAGAGATCGCGTGTTTGTGTGTGTGCGTGCGTGGGTGCGTGTGTGCGTCCGCGCGTGCACACCTGACTATGACTAAAACAATAGAAAAGTGTGACAATTCTATGTATATAGGACTTCTATTAATATTATGTCGTGTACACGATGCACCGTGAGAACGCAACATGAACAAACAGACAAAAACACTCTCTAATTAGATACGAGACGTGTAATTTAACGCGTTGCATGTATCTATGCGTATTGAGACATTGAACTAATGTAGACGAGTAGCGAGTTTAAGTGGTAAGTTCGTCTTTATTTTTTGGTTCCGTACCTCAAAGAAAAGGAAGAAAAGGATTATAGGATCACTTGTCGATTACCTTATAGGATCAGTCGAGTGGCGACCACGTCTAGGCAAAAGGAGCACAGGGCGTCCCACAACCAGGTGGACCGTCGACCTGATAAGGATAATGGGTAACCGCTGGATGCAGCACAGAACCGGTCTGAGTGCCGCCATCTAGGAGAGGCTTATATCCAGCAATGGACGAGTAAAGGCTGATGGATGGAGAGGACCACTTCGTTGTCCACTTTTTTATATATGAAAAGAGTAGCAAACGAGCATGCAAAGCACCTGATGTTAAGAATGGGCTGCGACTACTTAACATTAGGTGATTTGGTTGCTTGTTTGCTGCCCTTCTAACATATAAAAAATAAATTATAATAATAAGAAATTTTAGAGTAACAAACGAACAAACAACCCACTTATTCAAGCTTTAATACTACACTGACAATCTAAACCAACTTATTTACACTGTTAGTGTAAAATTATTAAGAATCAATTAAGCGATAAAAAGAATTAAGTGCTATAATTGTTTAGAAGGAACAATAAATATATCACCTTCAATTTAATAGTACTCAGTGAAAAAAGCGCTTCAGTTCATAGTTTAACGGGATCGAAGACACATTGCATCTAATTGTAGCCAACTGGTCACTTCGTTCGACTATAACACTTACGGAAAACATACGAAACGCAACTCTATGACCTAGATAATTAAGTTGGAAGTCGGTTGCATTGCGTTACGTTAACTTCCACATTGGCCCAGTGAGTCAGCGCTCGATACGACTAGACGAGTTCTTGACCCCTCGTTATTGTGAGTGCATCGCGGTTTCGCTCGCGAGCCCTCATTAAAAACATTTTATGAGCAAGCGTGATAAGTGGCAAGATTTATGGACGTTAAGTGGAGCACGCCGGTTGCGCCTCCACGCCACAGCTGTAGTAAGGTTCTGTTCAACATTTTCTCTGTATAACACTGGTGTGTGTTAGTAACGTAACGCTTGTAGCTTGTACACACCTATGTTGTACGTACAAAATACAATATTTGTGTGAATTGTCGCCGCAACTCCAGTCTAGAGAAAAGAGCTCCAGTTTAGTGCCGCCTCCCGCAGTCCTGAAGCGATGAAATTTATGAGCGCCGCATTTAGTGTTAATACTTTGACTGTATTTGTTGCATCTGTGTATGATCCACGAATACACAGACGTAATCCGCCTTCAGTCTTGTAGCATCGACGTCAACACAGCACTTGTGTTCGCCCGTAATCCATACAGACTTGTAATCTAATCAATACACAGCAATGTTGTACGCCGCAGGGGAAGTGTTGAGTTAAAGAGTAATCATTCTCGTCGTAATCACCAGTTTAATCCAAATCGCAAGACTATAACTATACTATAACTATAACTAACTATCTATAGAGTGGTGACCGTTTTTTGCATGACTTCTCCCACTTATCCTTTAACTCCCTTCACCCCGTACTAATCGTCTCCAATTAACTCCTTAACTGCGCTACCCTTTAATAACCAGTCATGTCGACACAAAAGAAGAAGACCGCTTTGTCCCACTGTTGCAAGGTCTCTTCTCACAATTGAAAGCCTGGGTCTCCACCGTGCTGCTCCAATATATTAATGGAAATACAGACTAGTGGCCAACTTATCTGTATGTATCATCCTCCTCCAGATGCATGTTCCCACCAATAGAGCCTTCCACAACGGTTAGCGATTGCTATCGATAATAATCGGGACCGTTAGCTTGGTGTGCCTTTCGAAGCACTCAAGCGCGAGCGTAATTTGGTACCTAGTGATTGAGTTGAGATTTGATTTGAGAGGTAGGAGAACGGTTCGACCGGGTATGTACCACTACTGCCCTCATAATCCGCCGTAAAGCATTACTGTTCGGTTGGAGGGGTGCGGGGCCGGCTATAGTTTGAAGCGAGGCTACCATCTTAGTACTTAAGAGTAGCAACGCATCTACGTTCGAGCTCAGATAGGATTTCGGTCGTGTTTGTGGTTGTACGTGTATGTGTATGGGCTGCGACTACTTAACATCTGGTGGTTTACATGCTCGTTTGTTACTCTTCTCACATAAAAAAGCACTTACAACCTGTATAACGTTTTAAACCTTCTTGTATTTAACAAGAAACATTATCTAAAGCTTTGTAAATATTGAAAACCATACGATAAGTCACGTGGGCAAAGGTGACCTAATTAGGTACTTAAATAAAGGATTGACAGGTTTCAAACCACTTAATCAGAGCAACTACATGTCCGTACACACACAGATAGAGGACAATTTGCTTATCGGTTCCATTGATCATGATCGACGCATGGCTTCCGTGTCTCAATGGACAACTCATTGGTACCAATTGATATGTATCTTGAGTGTTTATTCAACATCTGTTGCTTCCAATTTATAAGTATACTAGTGGATCTACAATTATCGAAAGAAGAATATAGAGAAATCCCAACAAACTATTCTTTTTCCTGCTAGAAAAGGAGGGGACGAGCATGCTACTTAATTTCATGTCGCGGCTGCCGCCAACTCACAAACGAACTCAAACAGGTCTGAAGTCCTATCTGAGATCGTAGATTCATTACTTCTGAGTAAGAAGATCGCTTGGCTTATAAGGTTACCTTTCCAAAAGACACAAAAATTTTAAAGGTGATAGAACCGTTCGACCGGGGTGATACCATGGCCGCCCTCATAATTCCCTCATAATGCAATGTAAAAAAGCGTGCGGTGCACGATATTAACAGATCACTGAAAAAGCACCCCAAACTTTTTTACATCGCATTTTTTTTTCTTATTTATTCTTTTTTAGTTGGATTTTTTTTATAAAAGCGTGAGTTTAAGTTTTATTTAGTATTTATTTTTCTTTTTTTTCATATTGCATTGTCATCTGTCCTTGATACGTGTGCAAAATTTCAAATTAATGAGACATCTGGAAGTTGGTGAAAATTATGCTCAAAGATTCCGTTACATACATACATACATATATAAATACATACATATATACGTATGTCCCAAGCACGTAAACATACCTTCAAAGAAATGGACCACATCGTTTTCCACTTCATTATCATAAAAAATAACGAAAGTGAATATAAAGCTTCGAATTGAAAAGTGTGATCTAGTTAGCTAGATTTTTTATACGTCGATGAAAGCTAGATCGAAAGTGAATGTTACTTTGTAACTGTATCGACAATTAGTATTGTGCATTTTGTATTGCTTCTCCTTTGTAATGCATGGCGCCACATTAGTAATAGAAAAATTTCTCTTGTAACTATTTAATTGCTTTATATTTCTAAAATTCATAGGTGGGAGAACTATAGTTCGACCGGGGAGGTACCACCACCTCCCTTATGACCCGCCTTAAGGCATTAGTTGTGTATCGGTTGGAGAGGTGCGGTTGTCGGCTACACTTTGAAGCAAGCCGACCATCTTAGTACTCAAGAGTAGAGACGTATCTACGTTCGAGCTCAGATAGGATTTCAGTCGTGTTTGTGGTTGTACGTGGATGTCTATGGGCTGCGACTACTTAACATCAGGTGGTTTGCAAGTTCGTTTGCTATTCTTCTCGTATAAAAAATAGCCTTGTGATAATTCGCCTTCACGCTGAAGGTTCTTTGTTATAATCCTTTGCACATTTCTCCGATTTTCTGGTAACATATCCATGAAATTAATTATCATTTGGTTTAACAATGAAGAATAACATCATGAACGAACCTACATGCATGAGAGTTCTCCGTCAAATTCTGAAAGACGTGAAGTTTAACAACCAGCACTTGGCAAGCGTCATAAAATGGACTAACTTTTCTTATTCTAAGAGATCCAAGCCTGTTTGTTAGAAACATAAAAAAATGTAAGATAAATTTGCAAATCGCTAAACACGAACCTTCCAAATCAAGCAACGATGAAACGCGCAAATCAAGAACGACAAAGAACGAAGCAATGCGTTTTTCTTTTGTTTATGTTTTTACGAAGTCTGGAACGGACAAAGTCTTCGAAGGGTATTTTACTTGTTCCGGCTTGCTATCGACAGCTGGCTGTTGTTAACCCACGTCATGAGATCTCGCACTGGTTTGATTTTAAAATATACGATAAACAGATTAGCCAGAAGAATATAGAAAAGAATTGTAGCTAAATTAATTTCATTAGCGAAGACAAAACATCAAAACTTCGTATGGCTTTTGAAGACAAAACAAAAACCTATAGGCTTTAAGCCATACATTTACACATATTCTTAACTTCGCAGAAACATGAGTGCGATCTTCACATGTAAGCATCGCTGGCTCTGAAAAGAAACGGTATCTTGACCTCTTTAGGAAAATGGAAATGTAAATGTATGCTTTCAAAACTCCACTATTTTTAGAAATATCTTAAGATGTTGTTGAAAATGCTTACAACGAGAGAATGCGTTCACCTGTAGAAAATGAGACTTATTTATATGAGAAGAACAGCAAACGAGCATGCAAACTACCTGATGTTAAGTAGTCGCAGCCCATAGACAACGTACGACCACAAACACGACTGAAATCCTGTTTGAGCTCTGGCAGAGGCGGACCTCTGCAACCGAAACACAAATAATGCTTTACGTCAGATTAGAAGGGCGGCGGTGGTACCTTCCCGTTCGAACTATAGTTCTCCCACTTTTCGAATAAATAAATATAAATTTCGATTGAAATAGCAGTAGTTATTGAGGTAAACGAAATCGGTTACGATAACTAGTTTATTTGAATGGTATGTTATTATTGGTGTACACGCAAGCCGTTCGGCGCAAACTGGCGCTGCTTTCGTAACTTATGAAACAACTACATGTCGACGTTATGCACTTCCCCGACCTACTTTGGTGGTTTTTTAAAGGTGGTAGAGCCGTTAGAGCTCGCCTGGAGCGGCACCACCGCCACACTCATAACCCGCCGTAAAGCAACATGTTCTTCATGTATTGTGTTTCGGTTGGGG
>DWON01007003.1:0-13328 GCA_018251015.1 Phocides pigmalion okeechobee
AAACATAATACATGAAGAACATGTTACTTTACGGTGGGTATTGAGGGTGGCGGTGGTGCTGCCCCGGGCGATCTCTAACGTCTCTACCACCTTTAAAATTAAAATGATAAATTGTGATTTTTTTTTTGGGTTTATGTGTATGTGAAACTTGGTATCCATGGCATCCATAACACAGGATAACGTGTATAAAGCTATGAGTGTAGTACGCGTTACTAATCTATTTATTAATACAAATTTCGTAACTCGAAAACGTAAATAAACTTGTTGCGATACTTTCAGGGAAATGTCAGTGCTCGACTCCAGCGCAAGAAACAGACACAAAGTTCATAGGCGCGTTCTGCGAAACGTGCGCCACGTGTGAGAACCCTCTGTGTGCGAACGCTGAGCCGTGTGTGCTGTGCCACCTCAGCAGCAACTGTAGCGACTCGTGTCAGATTGGGAATGTCAACTATACTGTTTTACAGCGGCTTAACAATGCAGGTGGGTGTATAATAGGCATATACTTTAAGGTTGAGCTAGTCACAGGAAAATTGGTGGACGTCGCCAAAATACAATGTAAGAATTGTATGTTTAGGTTTATATATATGTGAAGGAAATCTATAAGTAAGACGGACAATAGAAAACAGAAACCAACATTTTGTAGTATTTTGAATAAGCGTTAAAAATCTAGATAGAGTTATTTTAATAACAAAACAAATGTTTAGAACTTACTTTGGAATTTTCAGACCCTGTATATTACGGCCAAAGTCGCGTAAACATAAGTGTTATAATTAGAATTGTTTGAGATTCGTTAACTTTCAAACTTTATTTCCGTGGCGGCACGGATATAAAGTATAAATATATAAATGCCGGATATAAATGCCGGATAACTACCTGGTTGGTTATACTTATATTAAAAGTATCTATTCTGTTTTATTAATGGTATACACACCACAAACCTTTATGAGTTAAATTAGTCTACATGAGAAGCTTATAAAAAGAGAAACCATTCTATATTACATGAATGAAAGCGACATTTTACAAAATGTAGGCTAATTCATAATGCAATATAACGGGTACTCATCAGTTTCGCCGTGACCACGAGCCATGCAACTGGTTCGAAATATCGGCAATTAAAAATAAAAAATCGTTAATCGTGAGTACCCGTTATATTGCATTATGTAGGCTAATTACAGCTTTGTGGCTTGCGGTTAAATTATTATATCTTAAAGCCTGCTTTGACAAACGACATTCTCATTTTCTATAAAATGCGGTTAGAAAAAACGTAGCAATCTTAGAGATTAGCTTCATCCAAAATAACATGAAAACTCTATTACTCATGAACAGCAAATTTGTATAATGGATTTTATTAAATTTTTTGCTCCTTATTTTCTTTACAAGAATTTTATAAAACTTGTTATACTTAGCGGCGATTACGTGTATGTTTCGTAACGCTTTGAAACCTTGTAGTTTTTAGTTTCAAATACCTACCAAATTCACCTACCGAAATATTTTTAGTACTTAATACCACGTTTGATCAATACTGTTGGTGACATGAGGGCTGGTTTATATCTCGATCTTAGCGCCCCGCTGAAATCCACAGATATAGAAATATTTTATCAACTATACATTTTTGGTCTTTTTAAAATTTGTGTTATTATACATTTTTTTAGAAATCGCCGATGAAGACGACATTGCTTGCATTCTGCGTCAGGAAGAAGGCGGCTTAGAATGCGAATACAGATACACGTACACGGCCGGAGTCAGCGCCATAGTGGCGATGGAAATCGTGATCAGATCCAAGGAGTGCAGCCAGCCGACCAGCGCGCAGATCATGACAAGTGGCTTGATCATCATGGCTTGTGTGATAGCTGCTGGGGTCGTCGTCATCATGGGGGTCAAAAGTGCCCAAATCGTGTCTGATCGAAGAGCGTACGCGAAGTTCTTGCAAGAAGCCCAAGAGAGCAGGAAAAACATGCAAGAGTTGAACCCGCTGTACATTTCTCCCATTTCCGAGTTTCGGTTACCAGAATCGTTTCCTAGAGATAAGACCGACTAGGGTTGAATACGGGTTAAAATAATTAATCCTGAGTTGAGGCTGTTTATCTATTTACTTAAAAGTAGGTCGTATGGCGAAATGCACATTTTTACTATTACCTAATTGTAGCCACTACTACAGTGGAACTTTTTAATTATTTACTTAATAAAAGTTTGAAAGTATATATTGAATAAAGGGATACAAAAATACATCCCATATTAAGAAAATTAATATACATGACATGCAGACCTTGCAGAGAGTGCGTCATTGTCTGAGAATCAGTTTTTCTAAGCAGCCAAGAAACAGTTTTATAAAAGCTTATTTATTATATAGGTAGTGTGGTATGTTTCTGTAGGCACCAAATTTTGACATTAAGTGAAATCGATTTATAAATTAAATTACCTTTTCGAATAATACCCTATTGCTTGTTAGAATAAAATGGGCGTGAACAATAAATAATCACCCTAAAATAAGTACCATAAAATCCTGAAATATAATTCTGTATTAAGGCTTAGATTTAAGAATAGTTCGTTACTCACTAAGGATTATGCTAGTCGTTTTGCAGTAAGTATTATTACGGTGTCTTACTTACCTTAGTTTTTTACAGGAAACGTTTTATTTAATTTAATTGTTATTAATTAAACTTTTATTAACACCCAAAATAAGCTTTAAGCTTTTACTAAGAGTACTAATAACAACTTGTTTGATGTTATATTTAACGGTTCAATAGAATATTAGGCATTTACGTAAATATTAAAATAAGTTTAAATTTTTAGTTCCTGAAGTTTTATAAATGTTAGAAAACTTACCTACTAAAGGATTTTATATTATTAGTGGATTTGACAATTTTGTTAATAATAATTGAAATAAAACACTTGACAACAATTGATTCTTTTTTATTTCGTTTTTTCGATAAAAAATACTTTGTTAAACCCCACTCTCCCATTGACTTTTATAATAAAATTATAAAAGCAACTATTCTCTAAGTACGACTCTGAGCTAAAGTAATATAAAAAAAATAAAGAGATTTTCAAAAGATTTTTTTTCCGGTGGCATACGCCTTGATTTTATGAAAAGCTCAGAAAGCTATTTTAAAAAATTGTTATTAAAAGCTTAGTGTAAGAAATTGAAGATTTCAATGGTTTCACGAATAAACCAGACACAATTCTAATCATATTTTAATATAAAGAGGTAAGTATTCGTTTCGAATGCCCAGTTTTTTTACACTAACTTTGAATAGTATAATAGATTTTTTGTAACCTTGAAAAATACTCCTACATATTCGTAACATTATTTCTATTCAAATTTATATTTAGACATAATACTAAGATATTACAAACAATCATACAGATTACAATAAATTCATGATGCTAATTATTTTGTACAAATTCCCATTAGGCATCGTAAATCAGACAAAAGAAATACATGGAAGACTAATTATAATTATAATTTTCAAAAGTAAGTTATTATATAATTATTAAATAATATAACGATTGTTATTTATAAAAAATATCTATGAACAGCTATTACCAAATTGTGATTTTGATTATTGATTTCATATACAACGAAATGAACCGGTCACGACATTTGAAACGTTTGAAAGATACACTTCTAATTTCGTTCGAATAATAATTAAGTACTAACATAACATTTATTGAGCAAAAATATGACAGTACTAAATTTTAAAATTTTTTCTTTTACAAAATATACGTATAGTAAATTATAGCTTTACGTATTTTAAAGACCAGTTTGTAATGAATATAAGATCTGTAGATTATATCTATTCTAGATTCTATCTAGAAATCTAGAAGCAAAAGCATTAATTAATTGGTTTTTACGTCGTATTTTTATATGAAGAGTGGTAAACGAGCGCGTAGACTACGTAAAGTTGCCGCTGTCTGTAATCATTCACATCTATTCTTCAACTGAACTGAAATCCTATCCGACATCGCTCCACCAAAAGGTAGGAGTCGCCGGCAATCTCTCCACTCCCACCTAAGTATGTACAATTATAACATAGCGGATAATGAAGAAGCCGGTTCCATTTGTAAGTATTAATTTCAACCATTAATACTGCTTCTAATATTTACTAGTACTATGCACTAGTACATGGAAATCGAATGTTCATTTACTAATAATCCTTTTAACAATGGTCCTTTTTATTATTTAATTTTAAACTAACCTCACCCAATTTGATGTACCTAATATAACTCTTTAAGCGACTATCTGCCACAGATTATGAATATTCTCATAAAACTTATATTACTACCTAAGTTAATATACCAGAACTTGGAAATTAAACAATCAGTTACACCTTACTGATCCGATTACCTTACATATCAATGTAAAAACTGAACACTAAGTAGAAGAGTTTTGTAAGTTTTAATACTAAATTATTCGATCTCAGCATTGATCTATTGGCTAGATATAATATATCTTGCATTTTAGACCTATAAATCAATATTTTAAACTAAGCCACGGTCGACATTACATTTGATTTAATAGCCAAAACCTCGAGAATAACTCAATGTGTGTTCACAATGACGAAAAAATTACCAAAATTCTAGCATATTATTAAGTTTTCTTAAAAACTCCTCAAGTTTTTACTACTAATCGCATTAATGCTTTTTGTATTTATTTTTAAAATACAATCCTTTTTTATTCACATATAAGGCAATTTCCTAACCACAGTATCTCATTAGTCCATACTAAAGTAACTTATGTACAAAGGCATTTTGGTCCCTTCGCCCTAATCTTATCTAAATTTGCCTAAAAGAATAAAAGTTTTAAGTACGTACTACCTATCAATTTGTGTCGAGTCTTGAGTTCAGTAATAAAAATAAACTAGCACATTGTATTGTAATTGTGACATCGATGTACATGCTTATAACTTTAAATGTATAATATTAATTATTAGTAATACTACTACTAGTATGGTATTAACAACACGTATGTTTCAATTTTGTCGGTCGCGACTGAAATTACTTTAATAATCGGTTCACATCATATTATGAGAAAAGATGACTACTTAACACCAGTGACACTGCATGCACGTTGCATGCAGTCCAACTGATGTTAAGTAGTGACTGAAGCCACACTATATACTTATGTACAATATAAATGTGTTGCTTTTTCCCGTAGACTCTAGATTATATTACAAGCAATTGATGTACATATATTGGTATATTACATATACAATACAAACGTAAGAATAAAAAGTGTTCCCTTGCTTGCGACAGAATCAATATAAATAATAAACAAAAATAATAACTGATACTGATCAAGTTAACTTTTAATATTGGAGTATCTATGATAAGTATTTAGACTGGACATTTTACGTTACACGTAGTGCGTACTTATCGAGCTATTTTTCAAGCTTCTGACAAAGTTCCTTACATTAAGCGCGGACAAAGGTGACCTCACACTTGTCTGTCGTGACGAGATGGCGGCGCTAGTGACATAGGACGAGACTCGCTCTTGGAAGCTATGGGTTTAAGCTTAGTTTTCTCGTACGAAGGATCTGGCATTGGCATCGGCGCCGGCACCGCGTCGGGCACCAATCGGCGGATAATCTCTGATATACATGACCATGGCACCACCCTGTAAAAAAACGATAGGCTTCACTGGCCGCTTGATCTAGAGGTTAGTGACCCCGATTTACACCAAGACACGTGAAAGTAAATAAAAGATTTTGCTATAATTTGCACGTTGCTTGATATTGTAATCATTATGCCAAAAATAATGGGTAAGGTAAAATAGTTACGTTATCGCAATAATTGAGCTTCGTTTTTATGATAAGCACATAATCAAATTGTAAATATAGTTGTAACTTTGTTATTTGAAAACTGTTAGAAACTTAATTAAATAGACAATGTACGTGTACTACATATAATATACATATAGTACATATACGACATCTGATGAAATAATGTCGTAAATGTAGTTTTCCCAAACTTTAGCAAAATATAAGAAAGTGCTTAAAGACTTCAGCCAAGTTTGGAACAAACATACACATGAACTATCGGTAATATTTAGTTAAGACAATGGACAATTGTGTCCTGAAAACAAGGTAAATCAACACAAAAATCACTTAAAATTGCTCTGATCTAAAATTAGAACCTTTAGGCTTACACCAAAAC
This sequence comes from Phocides pigmalion okeechobee, assembly GCA_018251015.1. NCBI lineage: Eukaryota > Metazoa > Arthropoda > Insecta > Lepidoptera > Hesperiidae > Phocides > Phocides pigmalion. Next base: position 6,157 of record DWON01007003.1, read on the forward strand.
GATGTATTACAATATAAGTATTACAATAATTATTCCTACGGTGCAAAGTTTGTGCGTAATATATTATCTTAACTGCTAGAATTGTCAAGCAAGTTTTTTCATATTATTTTTAATTTATAGTTTTGGTCTCCGCAATTTTTATTAATTAATAAGGTTTATAAATATATTTTAGTCATTCATACTTATATGCAAATAAGAGGATCAAAAACTAGTTCTTACTAAAGTTGCTTATAAATGCATAAAAATGTTTCTCCATTTCTTCATAGCGTGTTAAACATATTTATAGTAGGATGTATGATGTCATGTGCGAATCCAATTCATATCTGTATCTCACGCTATTAATTAAATGAAAAAATCTCAATCGCCAAAATAATGTAAATTTAGGTACAATTTTGGCAGTTCTGACGGATATATAATAATTTAAAGTTTTAAATTTAAATGATACAAAGGTTATCGGCGTAGCCTCCAAATATATGGATGATTATCTTCAACACTATATTATATACGAGTACTTAGATATACGCATTATCATGATCATGATCACGATATCACGATTTCGCATACATGCTACATAACATAATACACAAAAGAAAAGGAAAAAACACAAACAATATATAAAAGACATAAATAACATAATCTGTGCTTCCGCACAAAGTCACACACAAGTATCGCCCTAAAGGATATAATATAATAATACATACTCAGTTTATTATTAGTGTCCAGAACTCACTCAGAGAATCTAAATAATATTCAAAATATGCAACTTGACAAGATGATCAATAACTGGCTTATAATTATCATCAGCTACCCAACAAGCCGAAACTGCTCACTTCCCAAGGTCAAAGTTATCAGTTTTTTCATGTACAACTTTGAAAAACGATCACAAGTTTTTAGTAGTGGCAACGCATTCGCAGCTATATCAATGGGCAGAAGTGATTATTTATAAACTGGTAGATTTCATGAAATAGTTCATTAATAATAAGATAAGTGCAATCTGCGTAATTTTCATCGCCATCAAAACATAAAACTTTATAATTACCATTTGAAAGGCATCAGCAATCGGAAGTAGCCCGGCATAACCGCCAGCGACTCGTTGGTGCGAATCGCAAGCACCACCCGGTCCGCTACGTCGTTCGAGTTCAGCTGTGGAACTAGCCTGAAAAGGTTTTACAACACACAATTCAATGAAAAAGTTATGATAGCCAAGTGGAGTAAGATTTCGGTCTCTCTCTCGGAAAACTTTGTGAGGAGACGTTCATACTTTAAACGTGGAGTACAATTGCTAACGTGGACAATTATAGGCTAACCCTCCACCTCGTAACCCATTATCTATTAGTGAGGCAGTAATGAATGGATGAAAATATTCCACATTAAAAGTATCATGTACATATGTGTCCTTAAATGTCTAAAATTAAAGCCGGACAGATTTTTTTTATGTATTCAACGCATGGAATGTGATTTATTTCTTGAAATTTGCGCCTTTATTGATAGGTTTTCGTATATAAAATTACGCCACGTTTTTTAAGAGCGGAGTAGCAGTATTTTTAAGCGAAAATATTACTGCGGTGGACAGTTAGTAATCGATGCTTAAATCATAGATCAATCGACAAGACACCATCTTCATAATCCGCCGTGAAATAATTATTGTGTTGTGACTGGAGAGGTGTAGGTGCCGGTAATACTTATAAATTAAGCGGCAATTTTAGTCCTCAATGTTATTAGGTTTTTTTCATAAAACGGATGGTGGCGGATTCACGAAATAATCGGCTAGGTAGTTATAAAGTATTTTATAGAGCTACATCTTGAGTTATTATTATTAATATTTTTCCTTGTTCGATCTTACTTGTCGGTGTGATTAATAAGCTATTTAAATCTACACCGATTACTGTTTACATATTGGATATGTTTTTTTTCTGTCAATTCACACATATCTCATATTTTTTGTGAATGTTTTTGTTGTAAACATTAATATCAAGAACCATTAATTGTCATCAATCTTTGATGGGGTACTTAAATGAAAAGTTGAATGTTCAGTTCGTCAAATTGTGTAGGTCGTCAAGTCGATTTTACAGTCGAGATATTTTTGCAGTTTACATTAAATTAATATAGTACACTCTTTTTAGTAATTAAGAACTATAGTAAGGCCGGAGAGGAAGAAGGAATAACCGTTCACATAATCCGCCTTGGAGCTAGTATTGTTTTACTGTTGGAGAGATGCGCTTGCCAAAATGCGATGCCTGAATTCTCAAGAGACTGAGACTTCGGTCAAGATTGAAGTCCATTGACGGCCGCGATTATTTAACCTCAGGTGGCTTGGATGTCCACTTGTAATTTTTCTCACATTGAAAAACTTAAGTGATTATAGAATTATTATTTAAGTATGGAATACGGAACTCTAGAGAAAACATATGATCTTGATTATCCCGTATAAGTAATTTTAATAGTAATTTACGATAACCATGTTAATTAAAGGAAGCGAAACATGTTTACCTTGAGTTGACTTCCTCGAACATTCCAGTGGCTCTGATGAAGTAGGGGCAGATGAGTGATGTATGGACTCCCTTAGCTCCTTTCACCTCAAGCTCCTGCCTAAGGGCCTCGTCGAATCCACATGCAGCTGCCTTCGATGAACAGTAGTCGACCAGCTTCGCCACGCCGACGTGACCAGCCATGGACGCTATTGTTACTATGTGACCGTTGTTATGCTTCATCATTGTGGGTAGGAAAGCTTTCACAGTCTGCAAAAAAAACAGGAATTATTGCTGACATCGAATCTCAAATTGTTTTTACATGGAAATGACCAGTAGCTAACAAGCAGTTTATCAGTGCTAAGTGACCATAACTTCTCACGAATATTTATCATCAATCGCATACAAAATAGATATCCTGCCTGAGGTCACCCGTAAAGGCGTTTTTTCAACCTAAGAATTATGTACCTAGTATCACTACTGCTATATTTAAAATAGGCAATAAAACTGTACTACATTCAAACTAAACGCAGTACAAAGAATAACGCGGTCAACAACTCAACGTCTGAATGTAATTCGATTAATAGAAATAATAGTTTGGTTACATACAATAAATTATTGATATTTTTTCCGATTTCATGGATATTTTATTTTTGTGATATGTGTGAAATATGTAGCATACAATATGGGGAGGGAGCCACTTGCGGGGGTTTATTTAGTATAAAAAATACCTGCGATTAGGTATAAGTAAAAAAATATTCTCGTGTACGAAGTCGTACGATGTAAAAAAGGAACAATTTTTTGTACATCGTACTAGTATACGCGTAATGACATGGGTTGAAATTGACAAGTTTTTACGGTTGTATCTAAGTATTAAAATAATATAAAATTTTACATCATTAACTTTATTGATATACATGTCAATGCATACTATTGTCCTATGTCTAATATGACTGTAGCCTCTTATAACGGTACTTTATAGGTGTTATTCATGTAACCCTGGTAGTTGATGCTTTGGTTAAAATTTACCAATATAAAAATCGATATAAAGAACTAAGCTACCGTACGTATACACGAATATTTTGAACAGTGTCTACAAAAGTAATTTTAAGTTCATAACTTTTAAACATTACTAAAAACTCAAGGAACGATAAGTTTAAATGTTTATTTTTTACTCCTTAACTCATTTTCAATGTTAAATTTAATTATATTATAAAGTTATTCAAAACATGCGATACACTGGGCTTGTGTATTTTTTGTATAAGTTATTATTCATAATTTAATTATAGCGTAAGATTACCTCGAAGCATAATTTTGAGCAAATTAAATCACTCATTAAACCTATAACGTGTTCAATCACTACTATGCAAGCAAAATTGAGCCATAAGAATATAAACTGCAAAGAATAATACCGTTAGCTAAAATATTGCATTTAAACTAACCAAAAACGTCATTACAATTTTAAATGGTTCATTTTTTACCAAATACCATAATATCAAATGGAAGTAAAATATAATAATCGTACGCAAACTTGCTGCATAATTTAAGCCAAATTTACGTATGTACATAACATTATGATCTAAATTAAATTATTAATTTTAATTAATTTAATGGTCTTATACAACCAAATCTGTATTAAAACGTTAGGGTTTTGTTCTCTATTATAAAATATGTTCGAACAAATGCTTGTTATAAATTCTTGCATACAGAACAAAGGAAATATGGAAAATACTTAAGATTTTAATTGTACGTGGTAGCAGCTGCCTGCCTTGTGTGCTACTTTGGATGTTATATATGTATTAATCTATTACATTACGCTCTAACAATTTATATCGTCTGTGTGTGAGTTTAGGTCACAGAAAACTCTAGAGCAATCGTTGAAATAGCAACAATTGGATGGTTTATCCATGGCTAACTGCCTCTTAAATCAATTTTTATTACTATAAATCTATTAATTCGTGAGTAGAATTTATAAGTTGTGAATCTAGTATAACTTGGACACATGTTATATGCAGTAAACACGAAATGAATACATGTCGATTATTATTTCTAGTCATGTATATTAAAAGCTCAGGCCATAGAGCCCTATTGAGTACATAGGTATTGAGTGTCTATTATAAGTTTGCCTATTCTTATGATTGCACATTTAATTTGTACTCACAAAATGTTTGCATGTTAATAAAATGTTAATGTATATAAACAAGAGGTCTGACCACAACATGCAATTCACTTTACTTGCCGAGTTATTCTGCAAATGTTTTTACTTTGTTAAGTATTATTAACTTCTGTAAATAAGACAATTATAAAGTATATCTAATTGTTTTTCGATTTGTACTACAACAGTATATCCTAATTGTGTTATATGAAGATATTTTGATATGACGGATATGTCAGTTGGTTGTCAGAAATGTTGTGTATATGAATATAATTATTAAGAAAATACCAACACTACATAAGAATTGTTTAATAGCTGACAACCAAATATCTTCATATACCACACTAATATAAACAGAAAGGACTTTTTTCGTGGGGGCACGTGGGGGCACACATTACCCCCAAAGAAAATTGGAAAGTGTCGAAAAAGTGCCATGAAATTTTGGACTTACAACTACAATTCTCTTAGAATTAGCGTGCCCCAAAAAATAAGAGATAAAAAAGTCTTGTATATAGGTATGCAATATGTACTTACCCAAAAGTGCGCCAGGATGTTGACGTCAAATGTCCTTTGTATAAGATGATCAGGCGTGTCCAACAGATACTGGCCGGACACAACTCCTGCATTGTTTATTAGCAGCGACACCTGGATTATTCAATAAACTTACACATTTATATTATATCGCTAGCAATTAAGTGTATTTCTGAAGGAAATTTCTGGTATCGTTGACATGTTCTCATTTTTAAGACGAAAGATAAGTATTAGAAATTCACATCTTCTCGATGGGTAGATAGTAGATCTCATAGTCCACCGTAAGGCAATTCTTGTGTGGAGGTTGAAGAGGCTGACCATACTTGAAAGCGAGGCGATTATCTTAGTCCTCAAGAGAAGCAACGCTTGTTTCTCCTGAGGATTAAGATAATCGCCTAAGACAGTAGTATTATATCAAGTAGGACTTCAGTCCTGATTGAGGCTGTATAAGCATGTCTATGGTCTACACAATATTACGTAGCCTGCGTGCTCATTTACTACCCTTCTTGGCATAATATCTTTTTTGAGTAATATTTATTAATATTTCAATTGAAGATCAATGATATTTAAGGTTGTTTTTCAATATACACAATTTTAATGCAAAAATTCTTAATACTGGAATGACACGCTTGTATTATGATGAGATAGATTATCTTGACAAGAAACCGCTGCAAAAATAGTTAAGTACATTTAAGTCTTCATTGCTGACTCCTGAATGGAGATATCAAAAATGTTTAGGCCTATAGCTATAACGGGTAGATTAGTATTTACTAATAGAGCCAAACAGGAATTATCTAATTACTAGCTCTTATTATATTGTCATGATAACAACTAATTATTTACTTATAATAATAATATATTTTTTGCAGACGCCATATTTAAATATAAAATACACTTGAGTTTAACGATAAATCATTTTTTTTTCTGCCAAAGGACAACACTGTACTTCCGTATACGACATCAACGGTTTTTTTCTATTAGTTGAAGGTAAAACGTTATAACGCCAGCTTTGCATAAAACATTATATTCTACGAACATTATATTCTACGAAGATTCTTAAAGCCATTCAGACTGTTAATTCTATAGACTTAACAGGCTTCTACAGTATAGTATACCAAAGAAAGAAACGCTTATACATAAGAAGACAATACTTAAACACATTCGAAAAACGTTACCTGTATTCTGAAGTTACTTAAAAACATAATGACATTATTGCAGGTTATTATTATTAATTTATTATTTAAGAACCATGCCGCGTGGGCACGGACTCCCATTAGATTGATTAGGTTAGGTTTTTAATATAATTAGTTTTAAGATTTTCATAATTTTAATCATAAAATAAGTTAAATGTTAACAAAGTACAATGTAGTTAGTGTAGTTCCTCGACATCTGCTTAATCAGAATGATACAAAAATATATATTAAGATCTGCCTACGTTTACGCCAAAATGTTTCTTGTAAAATATTTATCTTTTTATGACATTAAACATTACTCACCAACAAAGGAAGTTCGAGTTGTATTGACGTACGCGTTTTTTGTTGCTATATCAATGTAGCAATGACGTCATCTTCAAATTCAAGAACGAAGAATTCACATGATATTTACTAAGTATTTAACTAATTAATATTATTTATTGCTACAGTTTCTGCTTTGGTACTATTATAATACTATAACAGATTAAGATAAAAATATTGATTTGACATTGACTAAATAGAAGTATCTAAACAGAAAATATATTTTTTCATATATTTTGAAGATTTTGTACACTAAGTTAACAACAACTTAAAGGTGGTAGAGCCCTTAGAGCTCGCCCGGAGCGGCACCACCGCCACCCTCATAACTCGCCGTAAAGCAACATGATCTTCATGTGTTGTGTTTCGGTTGGGGAGGTGTAGTTGCGCTATATACATTATTGGAGGCGACCATCTAAGTCCTCAAGAGTAGGAACGCATCCGCATCCATCCTTAAATAGAGCTTCTGTTCTATTTGAGATTGGACGTGGTTGTCCATGGGCTGCA
>DWON01007004.1:0-13328 GCA_018251015.1 Phocides pigmalion okeechobee
TCCATGGGCTGCAGTGACCACTTAACATCAGGTGGCCTGCATGCCCGTTTCTTACTCTTTCATAATAAAAAAAAACAATTGCTTTACGATAGATATTCAGGGTGACTAAGACACCTTTCCGGTCGAACTAGCTCAATTACCTGCCAAGCGAGCTGGTTTTTCACACATTTTCATTGAAACGAAAGATTTCTTTATGCTACGCCAGATAGTTACGATGATACCTCTCAGCTCGTGGCTCATAGTTTTATACCACCTAACAATGTTTATTTTTTTATCTGAGAAGAGTTGCAAACGCGCGACCTGAAGGTAAGTAGTCGCTGCCCATAGATATCCATGTACACTCACAAATATGAATGAAATCGTATCTGAGGTCGAACATAGATGCGTTGCTACTCCTGAGGGCTAAGATGGTTGCCTTGATTCAAAGTGTAGCCGGCAACCGCACTTCTCCAACCGGAACACGTAATGCTATACAGCGGATTGAGAGCGGCGGTGGTACCTCCCGGTCGATCTATAGTTCTCCTTTTAAACGTTTATGCCATGATCATAACTTATATAACCTAGAGATATAGATACCGTGACGTCACAGCCCCGGTGCTGTAACATGGTGTTTCTGGGTCAACCCAGTTACGTGTGGTGACCGCCGGACGAATTACAATTAGTCGCGCGTCGATACGTTATTGTGTAATACACTTTCCACTAACGAATCGATAAGCTTCAGTTTTAACTATTATACTGTAATGGTGTTTCTATTTTTTGCATATGAGAAATAGACGAGTATGTAGATCTGATTGAGTAGTCGGCCCACGGACAACTCAAATAGGATACAACATATTTTATGTGCATGTTAATTACAATAGTGAAAACCTTAAAACTAATTATAATGTAAGTCTAAATTAAAGAATGTAAAGAGAGTCCGTGCCCATGCGGCATAGTGCCAAGAACGCTGGCAGCATTCTCGCATTGAATAGCGATCGCTATTTTTGTACGAGATATGAATCTGCCCTGTTGTCACCAGTGGATTGGATCGAACGTGGAACTAAATGATTACAAAACTTTTTGGCATTCGGACATCTACATCGATAGAAATAAACTTTGAATAAAAGACATTTCAATTTGAATATACATCTTCAGGGGAGGTACCTGCTTTTATTCTCCATGAAGCAATTCCTGTGTTTTCATTTGAGAGGTACAGTTACCAGCGACATTTACAAACGAGGTGACCTTCTTAGTCCCTAGTCCTACGACCTCAAATAAGATATCTGTCCTTTATGAGGTTAGATCTGGACCTCAAAAATTAGTATAAATCGTGGCCTGCACCTCTCAGGACATATGTACACTTTTTAGCTACAATCTTAATAAGAAATATTGACGTGATATGGTATGAGTTGGATATAGGTGGCTATCAAAAGAATTTGATGAATGACGTCGTATCAACTACTACACATTGGTGATCGTTTGATCTGTCTGCAATCTTATCTTATCCTTTAGGTCAATGTGCTCTCATGAATAACGTAATATTATACATAAAAGGGTTCCGTCAAGAATCCTTTCGTTCCTGCAATTAAAAATGTATACAAAATAAGTCAAGTACTACATGTCTTTGGAAATTTAATTTAGCAAATTTTATGTGTTAGTTTAAATATTTTTACTTATATTTATTTTATATTTTATATTTATTTATTAATAACTTCTAAATTTGTAGTTGTATTTATTGTGAATATTTTAAGTAGACTGATTTAACACAATAAAAATAGTTAAATATTTAATAAATAATATTTGCCGAGTGAAAATACATATCGTATAAACATACATTACTTAAAGGTAGGAGAACTATAGTTCGACCGGGGAGGTACCACCGCCGCCCTCATAATCAGCCGTGACACATTACTTGTGTGTCGTTTGGAGAGGTGCGGTTGCAGGCTACACTTTGAAGCGAGGAGACCATTTTAGTCTTCAGGAGTAGCAACGCATCTACGTTCGAGCTCAGAAAGGATTTCGGTCGTATTTGTGGTTGTACGCGGATGTCTATGGACTGCGACTACTTAACATCAAGTGGTTTGCATGCTCGTTTGCTACTCTGCTCACATAAAAAAATGCAGTATGACAGGATGATTATAACAAATGACAATTCTAAGTTATGGTGGTAAGGACTCAGTACTGTCACTTATACACGGATCACTAAGCCCACAAAAAAATTATCAGCAACACAGAGGACATAATCTATCCGAGTTTATATTTAACCTTGTCAAATAGAGGCATTGTCTCGCCAGCTCGAGTACACTTCAATTGTATCGATAACAAGTGGCGTATACCAGTTCCATGAAGTTATTGTTGTACATGATGCGTGGAACCTGCTATGTAAATTATCCCCGTGGAGTACTTTGTAATATGTTTGGGAAACATCTCTGCATCAATATGTATTGAGATACCAATAATTTATTTTATACCAGCAACCCCGCTTCGTACGAGTGGAAGAATATAAGTACATTTTTTTTTGGCATACTCAGTTATCAATTTGCCTTAAATAAATAATAAAAGCATAACCTAAACAATCTAAAGGGAGTCCGTGCCGTGTTCCTGCATTGAATAGCAATCACAATTACTTGCGCAAGATATGAACCAGCCTTCTTGTAATCGACAGCGTCGATCAAACGTGGTACTCATTGCTTTAAATTTTTTTGGCGCGCGGACCCCACGAAATATGTTACAAATTATGTTGGGCAATAACGCACCCGCGTCCATCCTTAAATAGAACTTCTGTTCGATTTGAGATTGGACGTGGTTGTCCATGGGCTGCAGTGACCACTTACCATCAGGTGACCTGCATGCCCGTTTCTTACTCTTTCACAATAAAAAAAAAAAAAAAAACTATCTATTTGCCTGTTGCTCGCACGGTACCTCCCAGATCGTACTATAATTCTATTCTTGACAAAAGGCTTGTACAATGCCTTCCTATGTATGGTACATACTAAAGACTATAATATTTCAGAAGACTATATCAGTGGTTTAATTTATTTTCCTAACTTAAGACGACCAGATAGGATTTAGGAATATGCACATATTTCTGGAAAACTCAAATCACAAATGATAATTATCTACATGCTTCAACTATTAAGGAAAATCTGGGCAAACATGCTAAATACTTTCATATCGTGTTAAGTCTACCAATGGCCTACTTGGCCAGTCCGTTGGCCTTAACCTCTCATTGTGATTGGAGACGCGTGGCCGACAATGGCCAGTATAGGGTTGATACCCTTTTATTTAAAAATTAGTTACGGTTAGTTTCTTACGGTTCGAGTGTCAAAAAATTTTTGAAACAAATAGATTAAAATCTATCTTCCTTTTAATCCGGTGACGGGAGGGCTGGTTCATATCTTGCGCAGAGAATTACGATTGCTAGTCAACGCGGGAATGCACGAACTCCCTTTAGATTGTTAAGTTTAGACTATTATAATTAGTTTTAGGATTTCCATCAAAATAAAACATTAAATTATAATTCACGGTTATCATTTACAGAATTTAAGGTATAATTTATAAATGGCATTTTGAATACCATAAAACTAATTATGCATATGGAATTTCTTTCGCCGACTCTTCTCCAAAACGAAACACCTTGAGTCAGTGGTAGTTTGAAAATGACGTTCAAAAAGAGTTCTGTAAAGAATCTACTTTGAATAAAAACATTTTTATTCTGATTTTGTTTTTGCATGATGTCGAGAACGCTGGATCATTCCTACGCTAAATAGCGATCGCAGTTTATATCTCATAGTCAGATAAGTCTCGCGCAAAGAACTATGATAGAGCTAATTCTTAAACCAGCCCTCTTGTCAACAGTAACGTAGAAAAAATCTTATAATGAAGTAAAATATTTTAATTTGTATTTAAACTATACTGGTCCCGAGTTAAGGACACTGTTCTTCTTACCTACTAACCCACAGATAAATGCTGTGAATCACGTTCAGCCTGCATTCAGCTTTTAAGTGTACATGTCCTTAGTATTAAATGTTATTTAATGATTACATTGTTTAAATTAGATGCAATTGTGTTCAACCTTCTCAACATATCGGGTGACGGAACAAACAAGAAGTCATGGGAAGCGTGTGAAACGCAAACATTGTCATCATAATGTCGCTCGTATGGTGGAGGAAAAATGTGTTACTTACTGAAATATTTTCAGATATTTATCAGTTTTTGCATGTTACATCCGGTAGTGTTGGGTACGGGGACTAGACTAATGCTTTGAATTACCGCCAGTGACGATTTTTCGATTCATTTGTCGAGTCATTTCGATTTTTATATTCAACGAGCTTTTGCCCGCGACTTCGTTCACGTGTTACATAAACTTACATAACTTCTTTATTTGTTAACCGATTTTAATGAAAAAGCACTAGATGTTAAGTGACGCCCGTCAAAATATAATCATTAAAACTGCATTCAAATAGGATAAGCCGTTTCTGAGATTAGCGTGCACAAACATTCAGATATACAGACATACAGACAAACAGACAAAATGAAAAAAACATTCTTTTGGGTTCTCTATATATTTGTTCAGACACGTTCAGATACAGTTTTATTATATTTATAAATTGTTGACCTAAATTTGTACGAAATAAAAATATTTGAATAATTTCTTGAAATATACTGCCACATATTTTCTTGATTGGTTATGTAAAGGAACATGTTTCAATAAAAATAAAAGACTTTTAGTGTAGACGAGGGTGGACTTAGGAATCCACCACGTTGTATTGCAGAGCGGTATGAGAGACTTCTCACACATAAGGAAGATAACATATATTTACAATGATGAACATTTTAAAATTAATTATAATAAACGTCTAATCTAAACAATATAACGGGAGTCCGTGCCCATGCGGTTCCAAGAAAGCTAACTGCATTCCCGCATTGAATAGCAATCAAAATTCTCTGCGCGAGATATGAACCAGCCCTCTTGTCACCGGATTAAAAGGAAGATAGATTTTAATTTATTGATGCTCTTCCCGAGACTTACATATAGATCACATACATAGATACAGAAAATTTATCCACTGGACACATTTTCTGTAATGTTAAAAGGTGAAAATTAGTTAATCTATGAATAAAACAAACTAAATATCACATTACTTTTTAAAATATATTTTAATGTAACTCTGACTGAAGGAAAACCATAAGCCAATCAATATTTTAATGTTACCACTACTGTCAAGAATGGTATATTTTCTTCAGTGCTTGTAATTTGGTGGCACTATATTAGAGATAATCTTAAACGTGTTCTTATTTATAAAAAGTAAGGAATACAATCGTAAAATTGTTCTCAATTCAAAAATAAAACATTACATATCATTAACGTATAATTAAATAATTTTAAATAAAAGAATTATAATTACTAGGAAATATAACAGTAAGCGCGGAAAAACAATATACAGATTAAACACTGATAATATCTAAATTTGTCACCACAGATCTATTATCCTCTAATTACAGAGACGCTATGATTTCACGGCGTGACACGTGATTTCTCCGTCAGTACCTACTGCGTTGCCTTATCACAGATCGCCACCAATCTATGTGGGCCAAGTGATCAAAACCACGGCCACGATCACTTAACCTCCATACTCTTATATATTTACATAATAATAGTTATTAAGACGCTAGAAATCTTAGATGTTCCTATGTGTTTTCTATTACTATTGCCATATCTATTTCTTCTTGAGTTCTATTTGATTTTCCAGTTCTATTGCCAATTGTCACTTCTTCACTTTTGTTTGAGATTGGATGTGGATGTGTATGGGCTACACGATCATTTAACATTTGCCTGTACTTTTGTTTGGTTCTTCTAAGATAAAAATAACTTTTTCATGTGTGTGATGTTTCGTAGATACGTCGAAAATTTGAATAGAATATTTAGCACGTCAATGTTGACATTTGCGTACTAGTTCACGAGACAGATGCAAATTTCGTGATGAATTTCTTCTCGAGCGATAATTGTTCAAATGCTTTAGAGAAGTATCATGAAGCCTAGTGATCGTCATGAGAGGCGGTGGCAGCTGTGATGTTAGATGCTTTATTTTATAGTTATTTGAACACGACGGCTCATACCACTCTTGGAACCGCAGCTGACGTTCAAGAACCTTATGATACACTTTTTTGAAGCATTTTTTCAGTTATTGCTTAAAGATATTGGTAGCGAAAATCATTTCTAACGTGAAGCTTATTTGCGTTTCAGTAGAAAGAGGTATGCCGGTTAAGTCCACTTTAGGCCTTTGGAGTAGCAGCGTATCGTTAATTGATTTCAACTGGGATTCTTATGCTTTATGCCGATGTATGATTTAACATTGCCTCCACATTCGTTAAGTGTATGTAATACCTTACAATGAAATAAAATATCTGCATTTGAATTTATGGGCTTGGTTACAGATGTCCGTGGGCGGCAGTTACCATTTAATTGGATTGCAAGTTTGTTTGCTATTTTTTATATTAAAAAAAAAAACTGTTACTAACTCACGGTCTATACCAAGCTACTCAAGATCTAACATAAGATGATCAACGCCATTGTAACGTTTTACTGTGGCTAAACTGCGTTGGACATCTTAATATGCTATTACGCAAACAACAAAGGCTACGAGTGAAGTATTTGAAGTCATTATTAATAAATGGTTTAAGACATGTGTTCATAAACTATACCTTCTTCACTTAACACGTGTCTCAGGATTTCAATATGAAAAAGGGATATGGGGTTCGAATCTTTGGCATGACACCTCTGATTCATAGAATTTATGTGCGTTATGTTTAATCATTAGTGCATTGCGTGCTACTTCTGTCTCATAAAATATACAAAAAACGTAGGTCGGAGATTTAGAAATTCTTAAAGAAATTTGATATGTATTATCACGTTATATTATATTAGACCAAAAATAAAGTTACACTAATCGTCCTCTTCAATTTTTTTTGTTGAAAGAGTACCAAACTGTATCTGTACCTGTACCTGTATGCTACAGGCTATCTGATCGATATCTGCATTCCGTGGACATCTGGAAATATTGTATTTTTAGCAGCTGTATCATTTACGAATACACAGACGTAGTGTCCACCTCTAGTCTTGTAGCTCCATCGTAAACACAACACTTGTTTGCCTTTAATCCATACAGATCCATACACATTACAGGTGTACAAGCCAAAAGCAAGTTGCGCTGTGCAATGTCCAGCAGTGTTATACGCCGCAGGGAGACAAAAGAGGCAAGACCTATGATCTTGAAGTGCCTGCATCTAGCATCCAATAGTACTAATGGCATAATCTTTAAGAGCGATTAATAATATCGGTAAATCCGAATCTTCTCGTAAATAAATACAAAACCACTTGACAAAGAGGTATTTAGTTATAAAATATAATAAAATAAGTGCATTGACATGAGGTGATAAAACAAGTATAATCATTACCAAACCAATTTTTTGTATGTTGTTAAAGTAGCAAGTTAAATAATCTTTATAAAGATGCACCTACATAATATATAATTCCTAAAGTCAGTCGTCAGTCAATCCAACTTGGGGTAGCAAAACGAAATCATTCAGTAATTTTTTTAGGTACCTACTTCCAAATTAAATGCTAACAGACATTTGCAGGTGGCTAAAGAACCAAGCATTCTCGTATAATTAAAGACAGTTAATAGGCTGTGTGCTATCCATACAAATCTATTCAGAAGCTACGCACGTCCGCTTGAGGTCAAGTGACTAGCCTCGGAACACGGCGCTCTCTGGCATGACAATTTCAGAATAGGTATTCCATGATCCGATTTTATCGACTATCAATGACCAGCTATATAACCAATGACTGATAAATCCTACAACATCTTCAATTATGCATTTTTGTAATTTGCATTAGTAAATGTTTTCAACTTTTTTTTATTATTTCAATAAAGTACCTACATGGGTAATTATAAAAATAACTGAATAAATAAGTAGATAGGTATATAAAAATTTAACTATTCAGAGATATTTTTAGTAGTGTACATATTACACAGGCTAGCGACAGAGACAACATTTTATTTAAAAATAATAAATAACATCTTAAGTGCTGTATTAGGTGTACTAATATTTCTGAGCGTATGCCTGTCTTAAACCAATTATGTGAAGTTTATGGTTAATTGTTTTACATGAATCAACTTACTATAATAGATAAATGCCAATTAATAAATTTATCACGTTCTTTTTAGAGACGAAAAATTTTCATTCTCTAAAAAATTTTGCTATTATTTAAGTCTATTGTTAATAAATACGGAAGTCGCACATCATAGGTACCCACTGAAATGGTTGATAATGAACTAGTTTCCTTTACTTTTTTATTTATTTTCAACTCAACGCTTCCTCTGTTTTTGATGGAGTTTTATTGAATTGTTTATTGTTTTTTCATTATTGGTGGGCGGTGCTGTATTCTGCAACTATTGCACAATAGTTCCGATTTTACCTTCACCCTCGTTGCGCTTCGACATTGAAATAAACTGTCCAATTTTTTTATTTATCACAAGCCCGTTACTCGACTAGGTTTAATATCGGATACAATGAACCGTTTACAATATAGTTACGTGGTGTTGTGAACTCGGTCGAGTAGTATTGTTTTGTTCGTCGAGCACTCGTTGGCAAAACGTTTGGTTTCTGTCTGCAAACGTCAGTTGCGTCGCGGCGAAGCTGTGATTGACATTTCGTTGACGTATGCGCTGTATTTGTTTGGCGCGAGATGTCATCCAATATAATTAGCGAAAATTATCAAAATGATACGAAGTTGAACGGTTTGAGTGCCGCGTTCGCGGATAAAAGCCTAGCGCCTATAAACGGGAGGTATCGGTCAAAAAGTTTGTCGAGTGATAAGTTAAATAAAACGAATGCGGATCGGGCTGCTATTTTAGAGGATGTTGAAGCTCAGTACGTAACAGAAAAGTCTGAAACTCCTGGCTGTTTAATAAGAAATAAAGTAATGGAAGACGGAACGCAACCTAAACTAAATGGGTAAGTAAATACACTATTTTCCTATAATATTTTCAGTGTATCCTTCACCTTTTCGTCCCTTTGACAGATTTTGCAATTGATTTGAAAAGTCTCAAAGAAAAAATATTATTTTTATTTGTTATTTTTTACGTAAAATACAAATTGTGTAGGAGTTAGTGCTACTATTGATTAAAATGCCGAATTTCTTAGTAATATTTTTTGGAAGTGGGTAGTTACAGCAATATAAATTGTAAAGAATAAAATTAAAATTATTATTTTTATTGTACTTTATTATAAAAATATAAAATATGCACTATTAATGGAATACTGAGATTTCTATGCTCTTTACAAATTTAAAGCCAGCCAGTTTTAGTTTGGAAAAACCATTTTAAAATATTGGTTTCTAGGTAGGTAGTACCATAAAAAGCATTTGTGTAAAAAATTAGCTAGCTGATAAAATATGACGCTTCATAAAACATAAGTACCTACTATCAGGTAGTTTTATTTTCTGTTTGCATAAAACTTAGATAAAGAATGTTTGGTGTTCTCTTGTTAAACTACTATCAGTAGCTGGATTTGCGTTAAATTGATTCTAAGTGCATAAATACACTACCATGTAACTATTTTGATTATTTAAATAATTTACTTTAACAAAATCTATGGATATAAGTAAAGCTGTTCTAAATGTAATATAGGTTTAAAGTTCATATGCAATTGGAGCATTGCACTTTGCCTCTTCTCCAAAACAATACACCATACAACTTGATGGTAGTATCTTCATGTTCGAAAAGGGATCTATAAAGAATTTTTATTCTGGTTCTTACCCTTATTATTTAAAAAAAACAATAATCGATTATTTTCTAAGATTCCAAAGCTTGCTAAAAAATGAAAAAAAAGGTAATGAGGAATAAATAAGAAAAATGAGGGTAGTTTGAATATTAAATGAATGCAAGAAAAATATATAAAACAAATACAGGTAAAAAATAAAAAAAAATTAAAATAAAACAGTATATAGTATATCATTTATCAGTAAGAAATAATTCTTATGATTGTCAAATGAATTCAGTTATTAATTTCTCATAGTTAATAGAACGATTAAATGTTTCATTAAAACCAAAGAGCTTTAAAATATAATAATTATTCATTCCCATATTTGCTTGATGATGCTTGTGGCAAGAGGACTGGTTCACATCTCGGTCAAAGAATGTGTACGTAATAATTTATAAGTGAAAATCTATAAATCTATGTTATCATAGTGATATCATCAAATAGTTTTAAACAGAGATTACAGAAATTAGTCAGCAACACCACACTCCCTTCAGATCATGTAAAATAATACTGTAAAGTTTCATATAAGTGAATTATTTATTAATTCTTGAGGGAAATAAAGAATTCTAATATCCTTATTAAAACAAAACTGATATATTTTTTAAATTTCTACATATTATATCTAGTATATGCACAATATGTCATTGTTTCAAATAATGTGATATGAATTGGCTGCAACCATTTTCTGGGTACAGGGTATATTCTCCCATGTCATCCCAATGCATATTGGCGAACACTATGTTTGGTGTTTGGAGATGTGTTTTAGAACAGATATAAGTGTAAGGTGACCAATTGACCTAGAGATCAAAGCACTGTTAAAACTATCATAAAATTTTACAGATAAGTTTTTTATATGGCATAAGTGAACATTATGAAAATATTTATGGAATTTCTACCCCTAAGAGAATTAAATAAAGGTTGAGAGATTGAGAGAATTTCCTAATATTGATTTATGCAAAAGCAATGCCGCAATCAAAAGCTAGTTCATATATAAATATTGTCAAAATACTTGGTAAATAGTGTTCGCCTAATTTGTCAAATGTAAACTAATATGATCTCATTTGTTTGATTGATAAAATTGAAACCTACCTGTATAATGTTCACTTGTTAAAAGTACTCAGAATTTATCATGAGTATACCTACATACGTATGTAGGTATACTCATGATAAATTCCGCATGTTAAGGGGATACTTGGGTAAGTATCCCTTTAACATGCTTTTATACGCTTTTTTAAAAAATCCAACTAAAACAAGTATTAACAAGAAACAAAATTATTGTAATGCGGAAAAAGCATAGGGTTCTTTTTCAGTGATCTATTTATACCATGCACCCCACACTTTTATTATGTTGCAATGATTTTTTTTTTATTAATGTTTATAAAGGTATGGAAATCCCACCAACTTTGATATAACTAGTTTAATGGATTATGGTCTAAAGTCTAGACCATTGCCATTCTTAAGAGACCGGTGCTCGTAACTCAAAATGATTATGATGGATTTTAACACATAATTCATCCAAATGTTTTCCTTTTTTGTATGTGATCAAATGAAACATATGTATTGTATTGTGGTATATTTTATTTTGAATTGTGGCACATATCAACATGTAGTGAAGGTTACAAACACAGGATTAATAAGTCGTTGAACAATTTCCAATAATGGGCTTGAATTTAACGACATATGTGGCACAGTGGTCATAATACCGGTCTGCTGTACCAAGAGTTCCAGGTTTAATTTTGGGCCAAGTACAAATCTTTATGATCATTTTAGAATTCTGTTGTAAGTCTGGTCACTTGTCTCTGGATGCTTCCATGGCATCTATAATATAGGGAATCCTAAAGTGGGGCTATGAATAGCTATGAATATAGAGATACATTATTTATTTGTAATACCTAGTCAGCTAGTATAGTACAGACTTCAAGTAAAATTTACTATGTAACGGGTACTCACAAATAACAATTTTTAATTGCCCATATTTCACACCAGTTACCCGTTAAATATATGAATAGATTGATGATAATTTTTTAAGAATCTTAAAAAGTTTGCATTTCGTGAATAAATCTCAAAAATATATTATAATAAAATGGATTAGCAAATAATAATGCTTCTAAATATTTTATGTAGCACAAACCTGAGATGAATAATATTAAAACCAGTTAGGATATGTGTGTGTAAAAATATTGATTTAGTTGACAGTTTGCTCTTTTCTAGTCCCACTTTGAGTCAATACAGAGTGTTTAGTTGAGTGTGTGTGTTTTGTTTGTTATTGTTTGAGCCCGCGTCAGTCAACTGTCACTGTGTTACTAATGAGGGTCTAGGTTTAGTTCTAGGATCTAGATTACAACAATTAATAACAGATAAAATATATAAAAGGTACTTTAACACCTATTAAACTCAGTCTGTTATTAGGACTCCCTATATATGCCATGGTACACACACAAACACACAAAATACATACGTCATGTTACAAGATGAGTACACAAATACCCGCATTCAAAATATATGTATTTTATTCAAATATCTACTTGGCTAGGAATCAAACCCGGAACCCTCTGCTTATCAGACTATTATAGTTGCCACTCTGTCTCAGGTCTCAACTATTAAGTCTACTTGGCTTGGAATCGAATCTAGAATACACTACATATCAGATTCGTATTATTACTGCCATGCTATATAGGTCATCTATTAAATTGTAATTAATAATTATGTCATTAATTTTGGGTACTTTTTTGTTTTTGACTTATATTACACCAAAACTGGAAAATTCAATTTAGCTTTTGTCTGTCTATTTTGTCTAATTCTGAATAGTTTGGATAGTTTGATAAGATTCTTGGGAAATATATAAAAAATTGGTTCGGTTTACATAAAATAATTATAAAGTGTTAGAAATTCATTATATTTTTTCTTATAACTTCAGTAATAATATATTATGTTTTAACTACTTTAACATAACACATAGGAAATAAAGTTTTGTGTTTTATAACTATAAGACTAAGTAATTTGGTCCACATTTTTATCGACAAACTTGAAATATACTTTAAAATTTGAAATATTAATAAGTATTTAGAAAACAATAAAAGATCAAAATATTAATGCTATTTTAATTCATAATTAAATGTGGATTAAAATTGTTAAAACAGGGTTTTGTTAATAAACTAAGGAATAAATAAATAGGCAGTAGGTATTAGAATAAATAACTAGGAATAGATATGTTTCTTGTTATTCTTATTATAATAACATATGTATATACACAGGTAGAAATATAAAGAGTATATAAGGAAGGAAAGAGGGGGCGTGACGGCATATGATGACGTCACGCCATACTTACTATCTTACTTCCAAAACACAATAAAAATATATAACATAAAATTATCATACTTATCTTGATAAGCTATGACTTTTTAAATAAATTAATTATACACGTGGCAAGCTGCGAGCAAGGACTAGTTATGAATGAAACTGTACTTATTGATAAAGCCATAGCAAATACTTATCCCCCCTACAAAATATCATAAGTCAGG